>VNWY01000915.1:0-25002 GCA_009869845.1 Pseudachorutes palmiensis | reverse complement strand
CCTCGTGTTACAATGCAACTAGGCTCCAATCTCGTCGCTGAGGATATCAAAGAGGTGAGACTACAAAAGATTAAAAATCGAGAAAGAGGGGCATCGGAGAATTGCCTCTTCTTCCACTTCCTACTGATTTCTTGCCTCAAAATCAATTTCCTGACTATGTTCTTTTACTCATTTTAGGGCGTGGATGTGTATTTCGAATGTATTGTAAAATCTAATCCGGCCTACATGCGTCTGTCCTGGTTCCACGAGGTAAGGGCCCCTATTATTATGCATATTAATCTCTACAAGGGGATTTTTAATTTAGAATTTGTTAGAGTAAATATCTTGGAAATGTTGGGTTCCGCCCTTTTGCTCCGGATAGGTTAGAAGTCATCTAGAAAAGTTGTTCCGGTTAATGCATCTATGCAAATCTTATTTTCACGACACAAAAGGACATGTCTGGGAGGAAAGGGGAAATGTATAGAACATGAAATTGCAAAAGTTTGTGGTAAAGCCTCATTACGTAAATGACTCTTCTAACATCCTTTCCTAAATGTTTCAAACCAAAAAAAACTTGGAACGAGAAAAGTATAGGAATAAGACTGAAGACCGTGGTTGCGGCTACGAAATAAAACAAAAGCCTTGATTACTGCCTTCTAAACTGAAATAAGCCAAAGTTTATTCGCTCAATAGAAATGCAGCTTTGCGCTGCTAGGCACATCCGGCACTTTAGGAAGGCGTCTGGAAAACTTTTCCTTGGTGCATGCATGGTCAATGACACATGAAATTAATGTTCAATTGAATGTTAAAACTTCACATTTTAACAAGGGAGTTTGTTGATGCGGTAGTTTTGTCAAAGTTTTGATACATGCATTCTAGTAATTTAACGGCCGGCTCAAAGTTCAAACTAATTATAATTTTAGGTTTACACGAATGCAGAAGTTACCCGACTTGGATCAATCATCTTATATTTTTAGTACCAAAGTTTTCTCTAAGGGCCCTGTGTATTTTATGTGATTTCGGTTAGAACGCAAGGCAAAATAACTTTGACCATATAAAATTGAACTTTCTCCGTTAAATCAAGGCATGTAGTAATTTGAAGAACCATTTACAACCCTACGTATTATTGAATTAAATTGAGCTTGTTAGCACTATACTTATTGCTCAAGTGCAGGGTAGGGTTTAATAAAACGTATCGCATTTAATGCCGATGCTCCCTTTCTTCCGCTCAAAAAACTTTCACAAAACTTTTTTATGTGTATCCATTTTTATAGTATTTTTACATTGTAAATAATTTTTTCTTTTTATATATTCTACCAGGATCGAGAGCTGCGACATAACGTCTCTCAACGAATTATCATGAGCAACACACGCCTGGTTCTTCAAAAAATTACACGACTATCAGCCGGCGGGTACTACTGCAGTGCTTACAATTCTGAAGGGCTCTCTCAAAGCAACGTTGTACAACTCCGAGTCAAATGTAAGTGGAATGATCCGATTTTAGAGAACGACTCTATGGGCCCATGCCTCACATTTTTTAAAATATTGGAAGCATTTTGCCATATATTCTCATATACCAATTTTATTGGAAGAGACGGGAAGTACAGCTGCGGTTTACGCAACTTTAAGTTTCCATTTGCTTCTCTTTAGCGGCAGAATATATTTTCTATGGATGATCTTTTTCAAACGGCTGAAAGCCCTACTAGAGTCAGCCAAGGTATCCAAAATGGAATCATTTGCCTGTGTTACTATTTGGGTCAAGAGGTGAAAGCACCCGGAGGGAGTCGAGCGTTTAAGTGCTTTTATATGCATATAGAATCCTCCGCCTTTTCTTTTTCACTTTAAGTTCAAGAGATAAAGGCGGAGTTGAATGGAAAACTTCTTTTTGTATTATCGAAAAACCCGCAATTAAGGAATACTACTGGAAAGCTTTCAAAAGGAAGAAAGGCTAAGATAGCCCAGGTGAAAGCTACTTGGATTTGTATTAAGAAAGGAGGGGAAAGCCAAAAGATTTATAATGCCTCAAGTCCTTTCTAGGGCAAAATGTGGGAAAGGGCACGCGGAAGATGCAAATGCAAAGGGATAGGTTACATGAGTTATGTTTCAAACAACCCTCAGACAGCTTTCTCTTACTATTACGTGTAAGGTCGGAGGTGAAAGTTTTTAAGCTCGAAAGCAAAGAAGACTTCAGAGAAAGAATGTGTGCGCTGCCATACTGAAAGCAAGTGGGTGCTAGGAATCCAGATTTGGTTCTCTATCGTCTTATCTGCTCCCCTGTCAGAAATTTCATTTGACTGTCATCCAGTGTCTTTCCTTCATAATCTTGATCTTTCTCTCTCTGTCTGGAAGTAAAAATGATGGGATCGTTCGCCAAAGCGTATGTTCCTTTCTTCTATTTTCCTTCCAGAAACTAGGAAAACAAATCCGTGTTCGGATCATTACCCTGTGAGACTGAGTGAAAGTAGGATGGAACCCTTATTACCAAAGGCATAAATAGAGAGATAGTGGAATCCGTATCGATCAACCCCATTACTTTCCAAAGACGAGTTTTTTCTCCTGTCTTCGAATCCAACTGCCGGTGAAAGTTATAAGGTGCGCTGAGCGGTATAATGCAGTCGGCTTGGCTTCTTGGGTTGGTTAGATGATGTCGTTTGACGCTATAAGTAGTTTCACCACCACATGTCATGTCGATCTTTCATTACTATATACGTAATCTAAAGACGTTTGGCAGCGCCTCCTGGCTCTAAATCATTTTTCAGTAGCTTGAACTTCCAATCAGAGTCTAAATGGCAAAAGTATAGGACTCATAATTGGGAAACGTTCCCAAAAAGTTTGGGATTTAAGCTCACGCAGTTCTCCATTATTCCTACTTTCCCTCTGCCATGAATGCCTAATGTTTATTCTTTGATTCAATTTTATATCCATTTAGCTATAGCAAAAAGTTGAATTTAACCCTTTCTTATCTTAATGGAAGCCAACTGCATTTTCTTGAAATGAGTTTCTATATGTTACTACACCTTTCATTATTTCTTTTAGATGTGCCAATATGTAAGTCCAAGACAGAAGAATTGATCGGGGCGATGAGACGTGAGACTATAGTTGTTCGATGCGAAATGGCAGCAGACCCTCCTAACGTTCAATTCTTTTGGACATTCAACAATTCTGGAATGGAAGTCTCGTCCATTTTAAATTCAAGGTTTACTTCCAATGGCACTGTTAGCCTCTTCGACTATACACCAGTCGGGGACTCTGATTTCGGGACGCTGAGCTGCTGGGGAGCTAATCCCGTGGGACAGGGCACAAATGAACCATGTCGCTTCCAAATTGTTCATGCGGGTCGACCATTTCCACCTAAAAATTGTTCATTTCATAATGAAACAGAATACTCAGTCAGTGTATCTTGCACCGAAGGCTTCAATGGCGGACTTCCTCAGCATTTCCTCATTGAGGTCATCGATACTCATGCCAAACGGATTAGATTCAATGCAACCTCAACGGTAAGACCACGCTCCTCCATCTTAACTTTTGGTCTTGATAAAAGCATGTCAGGAAGTCAATTTCTCCCGCTTTCAGTCCAGAAGTTCATGGGTGAAGTCACGCAGTCCCACAAAGAAACCACACAAATAAAGCGATCCCGTCAATTTCTCATTGTCATTTTGCAACTTCTTTTCAGATGCCGTTCTTTTCAATCGAATCCATGGAGCCGGGAGTTCCTTTCAAATTTATTTTGTACGCAAGTAATAGCAAAGGTCGCTCAGAGCCTATTATCCTAGACGGTATCACGTTCCGAGGAGTTGCCAAATATACGGGTAAGAACCCAAAGTTTCCTTTTAATCCTGATTTCCACTAACTTTCACTATTACCGATTAGACTTACTTTCGTGTAACTTTCCTGTGTATTGCTCAAGCATAACACTCAACCCTGCTGATTTTTGCACAGGTTCTACGACTGGGGATGTGAATCCATTGTATGCCATTCTAGTCATCACGACTATCGTTCTCGTCATTTGTCTAAGTATAGCTATTATTGCAATTTGGAAACGCTCAAGACGAAGAAAGCCGCCTGTTGTGAAAGCCATTATAAGAAGAGAAAGCGAAAACATTTTTGAATCCACTGAGGCAACGCCCACAAAAGTTGATCAGAATGGTCTCGAAGATATCGGGAACCCGGATGTCATTCCAAGCAAAAATGGCAAGTCTCCTTCCCCTTACTTTTGTTAATAAGTGCAAACTTCCAAAACTTTCGTAATTGACTTAATGCTATGAGAAACCACTTTGATGGCAGAATACAACTTTCTCGCCCATAATGGAATTAAATACTTGTAACCAAGTTACTAACGAGTACGAGTGTACAAGCCTACCTTTGGAAAATTAAATACTACTCGAGTGTAAAATTGATAATTAAACCCATGGTTTTTGAGAGCTTGAGATTCCTTTGAACAAATCCGACTAAACAACACAAGGGCATGATTGATTAAGTATATAATCCCAACCGAAGTGAAGAATCCACTCTAAAGTTCTGAGATAACAAATGAATTAAGAATCTTGACAGAGTTCCTTGCTTCCTTACATTTCCAGGTGGTTTAAGGGGATTTATCCGAATACATAAAACTCCACCGGCAAAGCGAAGGAAGAAAAATCTGGAAGTGAAACACAATGGAGAGACGGTGGCTTTGACTGAAGAAACACCGGTAATTAATTAATTTCCATGTTCTGTATAGCAAATACAATATCCTGAAAATGGAAAGTGAAAACGGATATTTCATTACTCGGCAGCTAATTAAAAATTTCTGTGTTGCAATGCAAAACTTTTTTCCTGTTTCAGGAAACGGAACAACAACGTGGAAGCCACAATGGCGGCCACAATCGACTACTGCCACAATCGAGTCAAGCAACACTTCCAAGAGAAAGTCGGATATGAAACCTTTTTCAATAAAAAAAAACCCTCTTACGTTCCAAATGCAACCTGAACATTTTTCTAAGTAATATTAATTGAATCAATTTAATGTTGTTACAAGCTTCCGCTCTTTCTACGAAAACTCATCAAAGTCTCTATATCATGTATACTTAATAAAATCGCTATTGATGTGACAAATTGAATGTATTCAACTTTACTTTTAACACACAAGTTAAATAAGTTCAAATTGACTTAAAATAAACTGAAATATCAATACAATATTGTTCACGGGTAAGCGAATTTTTCAGAACTTGAAGTTTCACACCCCTAACACTTGGTTCAGTCCTTACGTTCAAATTCTGCTGTCGTGGAACAATGAGACATGGGACTGGGAAAAATGGAGCGCATAAAACGGCTAGGAAAGTTACTCCCAGCGGAATTTCCCAAAGATATAAAGATACATCTCCAAGGATTCCAGGTTGTTATTCTTTTCCATGACATGGTTTGGCATACTTTCTCCGCAGACGAGCCATCACACACCGTGTTCATCACGGACGGTATTAAAAGGTATTTTGTGCTACAATTTTTGACAAAGCGAAGAAAGTTCGCAGTTTAGGCCGTATGCGGTTGTCTTTTGAGCTCGCTGTGAAGGCTTCTTCATGTCGTCGTCTTTCGCCAGTTTGAGAGAAAGTGAGGATTAGAAAGGAGAAAGTCGTTTTCTCTCCGTTGTTTGTTGACATGGTTTTAGTTGTGGATTAATGTATAATCTTACCTAGACGGTTCGTTTCTTTCAGGTAGGGCTCTACGAAAGCTTTCAGAATGTACCTTTCCTCAACCTTTCAAAAGTTATGTGAGCTTGTCCTGTCGGCATTTGCCCATTTTCACAAAGAAGCTTCACATTTGCTGACACCATCGTATCCATTCGCTTCTCCTACGCCGTTGTATTTATAGGCCGTTGCAGAGAGTTTGTGCCAAGGAAGATATCTAGCAAAGTCCATTGTTGGTGAAACACCTCGCGCCCTTACTATTACACTTGAAGCCGTTGAAGTATTCAAACTGCCGGAAGCGTGTTTTCTCATTTCGTAAGCTTCTCATTTAAAAGCAGCTATGGATTTGAGGAGGATTGAAGACGTCTTTCTTAACAAAAGAGATCTTTGAATTTAGCCTTGTTCTGATTGAAATTTCACGGGAGCTTTCTCAGACTTAATGTGTATTAATCCTTTGAGCGCAGGTTTCTCTTGCAGTTCAATGGAAATAAAACGTAGAATCCAGCTCCGATTCTTGTCATGCCTCACTGAGCATATTCATTTCAAAACAAATAAACATATTTACTTTATTGACTTTCTCCTGTTGGTATTGGTAAAGTCAAGTCGTTTGTCCTTTTACTAGGAGACTCCAATATCATCCTCCGAAGAATTCTACGGTCCAGTCGTTTTCGTGTAATGTTCACGAATCCAATCTGGTGGAATCGACAGTGCAAGATGAAGGGAAACTGTTAAGCGAAGTGTGTCTAGTGTTTTCATCTTCATTCAAAAGTATACATTGATATTAAAAGCGAGCTTAGAAACTTATTTGAAATAAGAGATTAGCAAGCTCCAACGCTTGTTTTTTTAAACGCATTTCTAAATACACTAGAGATATTGCATTAGTGATCATTTTCTAATTTAGGTTGAAAGTAAACATGCATTTCGAATTTCCTGTTGGATCACTGTTAGACTTTATTTGTAATTTGGTGTGCAAAGCGTCTCCCGGATGTTCAAAGAATTCGAAGATTTATTAACACCGTCAGCCTAGCTGTGGTTATTTCTAGTCTTGGAAACTTCGCCCAATTCAATTATCTGGAAAAGAAATATGGATACTTTCCCCGCAATATTTGATTTATTTCTGTAAGGCGTGAACTGCATAAAGCGGAAACATAAATTATCATAACTTTGATTAAGCAAGTGCTGGGCGACAGCCGATCTTTCCCCGCAATATTTGATTTATTTCTGTAAGGCGTGAACTGCATAAAGCGGAAACATAAATTATCATAACTTTGATTAAGCAAGTGCTGGGCGACAGCTGAAACCATGCAGAATTTTAGGCCTAAGTTTGGACAAATGAAGCTTAGATTTTGACGTTAAACGCGTCTCAAAATACTGTGTATTTATTTGTCTGCTGTAGATTAGATGCAGCACCATTTCATGTGTTGTAAAAGGTAAAAATGAGAATAAGTAAAAATACAAGATTGAAAATTCAGAAAACTTCACTGGGACCCCTCGTTCTTTATTGTCAAAGTTGGAATTTAGTTTGCAAGAAATTCTCCAGGTGATAATCATGGTTTGAAAAGAAAACGAATTCATTTTCAAAAGTCGTGTGTGCTGAGCGGAGCGTGAACATGAGATTCAAAACGTAAGACCCAATCCGGGGCAAGTTCTTACATTACAATCAGACAGAAGATGAGGATTTTATTCCAGGGAATATACATTATGAGCACCAAGAGACGTGCAAAGATAATTCCAAGTAACATAAATAATTGGAATGGGACTTTCATATACCACGTAGCGAAACTGCGTTCATTGGAGTAGGTTAGAGGCGTCCTATGCCTGATGACCAAGCTGTATATTCCAAATCCGTATCTTGATTGAGCTTTGTAGAAGCTAACAAAATAACTCTTAAAGGAATCCAAGGTATACATAACAGTTATAATACATTTGATAAATGGTTTAACCTTTTTGAAATACTTTTGTAACGCACGTGGGTTAAATGGCAACATGGAGTGAAAGTCGAGAAGGAGAAAGTAATAGGTTCCCACATTTGGTCAAGCTGGTCAGAGTCTCAGCTTGTGCTCAGGTGGATTCATTCTCTGCTTCAATTTGAACAACTCTGTTCTCTAAAAACGAAGTGCGTATAAGAATTGAATGGAGGCATTAATACAAATTTGATTCAGTCTCTATGGCCATTCTCTCCGCGTTTCCATTGGAGTAAATTCAAGTTGAATTTGAAAAAGCAAAAGGAAACTGTGTTCCACAGATGTTACACGCTGATTTATAACAGAAAGAGTTCTCTAAAACCTAAGGAAGTTCTTAACTCAATCGAAAATAACGATCTCTAAAATCTCCAGATATATAAAATGATTTCAGTGGATCTCCAAAGATTNAAAGGAAACTGTGTTCCACAGATGTTACACGCTGATTTATAACAGAAAGAGTTCTCTAAAACCTAAGGAAGTTCTTAACTCAATCGAAAATAACGATCTCTAAAATCTCCAGATATATAAAATGATTTCAGTGGATCTCCAAAGATTTTGCTTTTAATAACCCATTAATTCCAAAAACCGGTTTCATATTTTTCAGAAAGAATCCATCCGCATATCCAGTTGAAGACTACAATCCTTGTTATTAAAATGTGTATTAAAATAAGGCACTCAATATTTGTACTGCGTTTGACCAAAAGATTCGTGTCACACCCGATAACGGAAAATCTTAAAACCTTAAGTCTAGTACCATACGAAACAATAATTAAAAGTTTACACTGACATTTAAGTAACAAAGTGGAGGAACGGTTTCTAAACATTCCACTAAAGCTTCACATACTCAAATGATTATGTCTCCCAGCTTTTGAACTTTCGCTCTATAATTTACAGTAAATGCGAAGACATTTTGATTTCGTTTCATTGGAGAAAGCACTACAAGATACTACGTTGAATGACTTTTATTCTTAATTTTGTCAAGTCCAACGCTGTCTCCGTATTTTCTCTTGAGTGTCCATTCTCCTGATGGGCAATTCATCTTCAGCGTATTCCCTTCCATTTAGAACCCTACCAACAGTTTCCCACTGGCTTTTGCACTTAAGAAATTTGTCACTGGTGGCATTAGGACATGAGTTAAGTTTTGGGCTTCGATTCACCCGTATAATTAATCTATACTTAATGACTTTAAGCCAATAAGAAGTTTCCCGAACCGTAGTCTACAAGAACCACATAATTTCGAAATTTGTTGCTACTACTAACGACAAAGTAGATGCTGAGTCTTCGAACATTTTGTAGCTTTCACGTTTATTCCTCAAGAGTCGTAGTTGGTGCGGAATGCGTAGGGTTTGACGTTGTTACTGAAGCAGCTCGTTTTTGTCTGACATGAAAAAACCACAAGATGAACCCGAAAAGGCAGAGGACAGTCATAAATATCAATACGCCCATCAAGATAATACTGTGAGGATGCAATTTGCTGAAAAATGCACTTCCTTCTTTTTTATGATCATTCCGAGAATCCTTCTGGACGCTGTCTTGGGCTTTCCATTCCTGAGTCTTGTTCATTTCATTTTTGTCGTATTTCACTAACGACAAAGTAGATGCTGAGTCTTCGAACATTTTGTAGCTTTCACGTTTATTCCTCAAGAGTCGTAGTTGGTGCGGAATGCGTAGGGTTTGACGTTGTTACTGAAGCAGCTCGTTTTCGTCTGACATGAAAGAACCACAAGATGAACCCGAAAAGGCAGAGGACAGTCATAAATATCAATACGCCCATCAAGATAATACTGTGAGTCGGATGCAATTTGCTGAAAAATGCACTTCCTTCTCCTTTATGATCATTCCGAGAATCCTTCTGGACGCTGTCTTGGGCTTTCCATTCCTGAGTCTTGTTCATTTCATTTTTGTCGTATTTCACTTTCCCTCCATCAAAGTCATCTGAAATCAAAAGTGGAAACTGTCAACATGAAAGGCAATTGAAAGCAAAGATACTTGTATACAGCACTGAGATGTTGTATATTGCAAAAACTAAAAAAAATAGGCTAGTTCATAGATGCGACTAGTCTATAGACTAGTCATCATCAGTTGGCGTGACACTACTGACGCGGCTTTGAACTTTTCCTAAGCTCATTACATTCGGCTACACCTTACAGGATATGATGTTTTCATTTTCGTCAACATGATTTATATGGAAAAGTTTTCTCTTTCACTTTTCACCGGATGAAAGGAAGAAAGTGATTCCACATAAAAGTTTGCGTCAGTCTTTTCTTAATGGAACTGTTTGACTCCGTTTAGATCTTTCTAAATGAGTTGAGAAAATGAACTTGTCCAGGGTCATGGCGTAATATGTGGAGATCAAAGGAGGAAGAAGTTTCCAACTTTGGAATTTGAGAACTTTTGGCGAAAGATGTGGTTATAATGCTGCCCCTTTTATGGCAAGGAGCTTCAAATATCATGTGGAAATCGGGAGTTTTCTTTTCTCACTCTCGTGTCAGAGGGTGAAAACTAGTGAAGAGTGAAAGCAAAAGAAAGAGAAAGAAGATCAAGTTTCTCTTAATGTGCCTTTCGGCTCTTCCTTCGTTCTTACTCAAACTCATTCCCTTCAATCTTTTCAATTGTGTTTGAACTCTTAAGTCTCGATTTAATGCTCTAACCATCATCATATACGCACCGAACAAAACTTTCAGGAGGAGGAGTAGTCTTTATTTACTCATAAAGGAAAGGAATTAGGCCAAAGGGATTTGTACGAGATACAACCACATTAATTCCAAGTGAAAGTTCCCAAGCTAACAGTTTCTTCGTGGCTAAAAGTCTCGTTCCAAAAGTAAACTCGTCCACGCCACCATACGGGTCCCTTTCCCAGATTTTACATCCCTTGTGCAAAAATTTATGCTGATATTATGACTCTCTTTAACAATCATGGCTCTCTTCTTTCCTAACATATGCGAAGCTATTCTTTTGGAAGATGAAAATACAATGAGGGGGTATGGGAGTAAATATGAAAATTCGAAACTCTTACCCGTAACTATTTTATTCTCTAATGGAAACAGACACAAGGAAAGACAAAAGAATTTCTTCTCTAATTATCACTGTTGTTGACGATTATGATTATTCTCCTGGAATGATTATGATTATGAGGTGTTTGTTGTTTCGAATGTGAGATGCATTCTAAGCAGGAGGTTGAGGGGTTGTTCGCTTTCAAATCCTGTTTTTTACCTTTTGTTCCATTATCCCTGTGTCGAATTCGAGTTATAAGAAGACATTTATTTTCCTTTTCTCCAAAAAAGAGAAAGGGGACTTTCACATTTCTCTTACAAGAGGAGTACTAGGCGGACGTTCAAATCTACTTCATTTTTATCCCTCCCTATTAGATTTTCATTCAAAGTGGAAAAATCATGTGGAGCCCAATAGCGTCCCTCCTCTTTAGTATTCTGACTTTCCACTCTTTCAATGGATTGAAGCAGGATATTCCAGGGCTCTTTTTCTCCCTTGTTTTCTTCTGTCTCTTTCTCCGTGCGGACTCCTTTACGAGGAGCACACGCCTGGGCTCCATGAAGTGAAAGTCCTATTGAGATCAATGGGTTGACTTTTTTCTTCTATTCTCTCCCTGGATTCCAAATGGGTTTTACTGGTTTGGATTGTAAACTCAATTCGAGTCTTTGGGACTAGTAAATGACTTCTGGTTCATTATTATTACCCAAAGGTTTATTGCTCCATAATTTTCCTCAGTTCCCTTGAAATGAGTTGGAGAAAGCAATAGAAATCCCATTTGTCTGCCATCCTTTCAACAAAACGGAAGGGGCTTGACTTAACTTTCCCATAATATTTGCATAGGACTCTTATTATATTAAAGTAAAAGCCTTCTAGTTTATCTCAACTTGAGGCTGAAGGTGAAAAGTGTGTGAAAGGTAAAGCCAGGAAGATGAAATGGTCGGAAAAGAAGGGTGGCTATACGAGATAATGAAGTCGTTAGTAGTACATTGACAGTCTCAACATGAAAGTCTCCAGTCGTAATCCGAACAAGATTGGCCCAACATGGTCGTTATTCATTGTTACAATTTGTGAATCCTATCTAGGGACTGACTTAATGTCAAATTGCGTTTTGAGAGATGATCTTACATGCTGAAAAGTTTCAACGACCTACTCTCGTCCCGATCCTCTCGTTCCCAATTCTAGGGCACGGAACTACGCAGGCGCTACATGGCTAAAACTTGAAAGTCGTCTTCCACTGCGTATGACAAAATCCGTTCTTTAGCTTGACGGAAACTTTCTTACTTTTACTTAAGGTAATGTTAGAATCAATCTTACTTACGCGGTACGAGGCGAAAGAGACACGGAGATATTTGTTTCCCATATGAATTTCTAGCCCAGCATCCGACGAGACCATAATCACTTTCCGAGCTGACTTGATATGGAAGGAGAGATTGATGAAATATTCTATGAAACTCAGCATCATTCTCTCTTCCTCTACTTTTCCTTGTTAGTTTGGCGGCTTCGAGTTCCTTCTTCGGCAACTTATCCTTACTTTCCAAGGGTATCGAAGAAGATGAATCCAAGTTGAATTTTAATCTGGTGAACATCTCTGGTTCGAGATGTGGGTTAGGTGAACCACTTGAGCTGTCTCCCAGGTCTTCTTCTGATAAGTTGAGTTTTATAATTTGACTCACACTTGACAGGGGTAGGATGCCACCAGATCGGTTGAGAGTCCAATAAAAATTCAAATCTGGAGGCCATGCTAAAATACTACACTGAAGTTGACGAGATTCACCGACCCTTAATGGAATGACTTTCTCTGTGCTTGAAGAACACTTGGGAGAAACTGCAATTTAAAAATACATAACATTATAAAAAGCTGGGTCATCCCAAATACACATTTACTAGGATAATGTCTCTCTTCATGAAGATTTATTACATAGGTTTCACCATAATGTATACTACTGGAATTGCAACTTTCGGCGGCGGTACGTGGGGTTAAAAAATAATTTTGTCATGTGCTGATTATCTCTAGAACTAAAGGTTTTTGCAGCCTTGAGTAAAACCAGGGGTTAAAAATTAGAGGTATTTCAAAACCTCAACGGAACTATGTGACTGCGGGCTTTCCACTTTGAAGGTAATGTCGCTAATTTTCGAGATTTATTTGCTAATACGCTTTGTTGGAGAAAGGGGCGGGGCACTCACTCTGACATTTAGAAATAACTCGACATCCAAACTGTAGGGCTAGGGCATATGGGAGCATGTTCCAGAGTCATATTCCTTAATGCCAGCTCATTACTTTCATTTTTGACTAATTTTGGAGTTGTCATCGTCCGTTGGTTAAATGCTTATCTTTCTACTTTTTTCTGTCCAAAGTACCCGGCCATCAAATCGGTGCTATTAAGGGAATTTGTCTCCAATCGTCTTGTCTTCCTCAAGGGTCTTTGTCCCCTAGATTAGCTTCGTTACACGTCCTACTATAGCATATTGGCACTTCTTCCCAATTATTTCGACGTCCCTTCGACTCCATAATCGTAAAATTTTGTGTCGCTACTTTACAAGGCTATCAATTACATGTGCATCTCTTCTTACTCCTTAATTAAACTAAACCCTTCGTATGGATGGGAATTGTTAAGTTCCTTCCCTCCACTAAAGTTACGCAAAGACATCGAGCAAGACTTTCACCAGATGTTTCGTCACCACTGTCAGATTCCACGATATACCAAATTAAGCGGGGAAAGATGCAACTACAAAACTCTACGCACTTGACAGCCCTACTTTTGTGTTTTTGGTACTCCAACTAGGTTTTCCGTTTTTGGCTTAGCTGCGAAAAAATCATTTATGACGACTGTGTCAAAACCGTCTTTCTCATTAATTCTCTATACTGTATTTGTCAACGCCATCTACACTTTGGTAGAATGCGAAGAAAGCAAAGATCCAATGTGACACCTTGTCATCTTGTCCACGTCTTTCGCGTAAAACTAAATTGCAACCCTTTGAAAAGATCCCGGATAGAAGTAGTATGGACTTTGACAGGGCCCATAATAGTAAAACCTAGAGTCAAATGGAAGGAATTCTATGTGAATTTCAACGTAATTTCGATTCAGTTCAATCTCATGAATTCGCACGAACAAAAAGAGTACGCTCTCCCGCTCGCTGTCTTTGTTTTATAAAACCTTTTACAGGTAGCGCGTGTCCTTATAAAAATTTCGATTTGCATGTGCGAGCTTTTACGAATGCGTCTCTACCAACCATTTGATTCTTATTCAAATGCAAATTGAAAATGACGTTGCATAAAGTGCTTTTGGACTCATCCTGATTCAAAATCTTCCAAAAAATTTCAACCCTTTATGCATTGATTTAGCACCAAATTCTAAAGCTTGTGATATACTCTCCTTTAGGAGGTGAAATCAAATGAAAGTTTTAAGACTTAACTCTAATAATTTGTCTAAAAATCTTCTAGTAAAAGCACGACCCAACACCAACAACACAATTCATCAACAAAAGTGCAAACGAGAGAGTATACGATCATAAGTTTTAAATTAGACTAGCAAAATCTTGAATGAGCGAAACTGAAAGCCTTAGCGCCGTGTTATCTTCCTTATTCTGTAAAGGATACCAAAATATTCCTGGGAGCAGAGCATAATAATCGTCATTAAATTAATAAACCAAAATAGAAAGTATATCTGAACGGAGAAAGCAGTGCCTGTTTCGGATGCTGGTGAAAGCGGCTTTGCGGTGAAACATTAGAGTCGACCTACCGTTGACTTGCAGATGTATTGTATTGCTAACTCCCTTTCCAATGTCATTGGAGACTTCGCAAGCGTAGCTTCCTCCGGATGCATGTGTCAGATATCGAAGTATTAACGTCATCCCATTCAAGTGAACCCCACCACTACCGCTGTCAACCAACTGTCTTCTCTGCAAACAAAACGAAAAGGGAGATCAAATATAAACTTGAAAACTGATTTCACCAAAATAGTTCTCCTTGTCCCAAGTTTTGTAGTACTTGACATCACTCAACTAGCGAATATTACACTGTGCACTTAACGGTTTTTCATATTTAACAATTTATTTTAAAGTAATACACAAGCCTACTTTAATTAAGAACAAGAATTCTACAAGAAAAATCAGACTGTAGGTTCCAATCTGTCCCTCAAGTTGTGCAAAATAAGTGAAATTCAAATGCCTTGTTGTAAAACTTTCTTTCGCTACTCTTTGGCCGATATCCTTCAAAGCCTACTTCCTTCTCAATTTATTTTTCATTTTGTTCCTACTATTTTCGATTCTTATTTTCAATACACATTTTCATCTAGTGTAAAGCCTCAATGCTATGCAGCTCTCACAAGTTCACAATTGAAATCAAAACTGGTTTGTCCCAAGAGACTTTTACTTTTCCAATCTATCATTCTCAGGAAAAGAGTCAAATACTTTGCTTCAGTTTGGTGAAAATAGATCATGCAATTGCAATATGAGGGTTTCCTATTGATGTCTGAAGTACAGTATAAGGGCAGGGACCTTTAAGGAGACATGAAAGCGTTTCCTCTTTAGCCCCCTAGCACACTAAACAAATATGATTCTCCACTTTGACAACCATTTATTAGTCCTTGGGAAAGCTCATTTCATTTTAAACTTCTGTCGTTAAAGAGAAAATCGATTAATTTTCAGGCAAAGTTCAAAGTGAATTTGCAATGGAAAACGAAGGAAACGTTTAGTAGGAAGCCTCCAATACGAAACCGCAATGAATTAAATGCTCAGAGCCTTCCGTTTTAGATTTCATTCCGCGTTTGAAATCCCATCAAACAAACTAAAAAGATTGAAAGGGAAATGATTCTCAGTGATGTGGTGAGTTTGCATTCAATTGGAAACCTAAGGAGCGGTAGCTTAAAAACAAGGACATGTCTCAAACGTCTATTAGCCCCATGTCAAATTCAAAGGATCTTTCAAGTTCGTTACCTGGTGAAACCAAATTATAGAAGATGGCGAGGGATTTGCTTTTGTATGACATTCTAAAAGCACAGACTCTCCTTCTGTGAAATTGACTCGTTTACTGGATCCAAATCGAAGAATTACAACCGGAGGATCTGTAAAATCAAGTGATAACATTAGCAAGTCAGCCGTCAATTCCAAAGGGACTTGAGGGTATTAATTTATCATTTTAATACGATCAATGCGACTAATGGTAAGGCCCAGTTAGTGCTAAGTGCCGGAGGCATTCTCTGAAAACTCATCACGTTAAATGCTTATTTACGCATTGCAAAAGCCGTATTAAAGGACAGTACAAGGGCAAAAGTAATATGGAGAAAGTTCAAGTCGTACATAGAAACAAAGCCTAGCTTCAAGTCATTAAAGATTTTCCAAAAGCGTGTTGGTTAAACAAAATCCAAAAAGAAACCCAGGAGGATCTAGTTAGTTTTGGAACAATATCCACGTACAAACAACGTTCAGTTTTCTCCCTGCTTCCATGAAATTTTGATTTATCCATGGATTTTCGGCTTTGCATGTGATGAAGGCTTCATTATCGCTCGTATCTGGTTTGAACGGGATCACGTGCGTGACCACATCATCTTCATCAGATTTCTAAAAAAAAAATTGTTAACAAAACATCAGTTGCGAAACCAAGTGACGAAGATTTCATGCAAGCTCAAAGGCAAAGGGACTTGAATTTATGAAGTCCCATTTGAATTCAATGCAGAGGATTCTCAAAATAAAAGCAATAATCTTGTCACCTCTATATCTGATATTTTCTGTAAACATTTCTATTCGTGCGGCAGTTTATATTTTGCTGCTGGTTATAAAAGGCGTAAAGTGAAGTTTGGAGGAGTTATGTATTGTTTGCGGAAGGAGTAAACCTTTCAATGATTCCCAAATGGAAGGAACACACAAAGCTCCTCATGGAGTTGTGGCGGATGAGTGGAATGGTAATGGCAATTCCAGAAAAAAATACTTTATGTGCGTTTTTCTTTCGTTGAAGCATCTCCGCCATATCCTTCTCCTTTATAGAATACACAAACAAACCAGTGCTCCGCTGCAGAATAATACTGCAGCAGTGGTTTGTCCAGTGAACTCCTGCAGGTAACCGTTTCTGACTTCCACGTGGTCTGTATTATAAACATGAATTCAAGAAAATTCTCAATCTATCAATGCTTTTTCTTCACAGAAACTCAGCGTCTTTGTGAATCCACTTGAAAATGTAAAATGAAGTGAAGGAGGGATGTGTGAAACTGAAATTGGTTTATGATCTTATAGGCGTAATAATATGAAGTGTGTGAAGCACAACGTGTGGCGGAGGTACACAAGCTTTAGGAAAGCATGAGATGATTACACTTTGATATCTGGCACCAATTCTCTTCTGGAGCTTCCAGAATTCAAGTTTAACTGCTGGATAAGATCCTTTGCTCCGACATACAAGATTGTACTGAGCTCCCGCTGTCATTTGATCCGGAACTTCCACTTCGATATGCTTGACTGTTGCTGAAAGTATTGTACAGAAAAAAAAATGAAATGTTGAAAGGCGTTTCGAACATGGAGACACTGGAAGATTTACGGGACAAAATGGAAAGCTACAAATAGGCGTCTATATTTGAATCAGAGCATGGCGTGATTTTATTTTCTTGTCAACTTCTGAACACCATGACTCTGCCGTCACTAACGACTCACAATAGGCCGACAATCAGATTAACTTGTGTGTCATATTCAGGTTTCCTTTTCTAAGAATTTCCTTATGTGTGGTGCAAAGGTGTGCTCCAAGGAGGCGAGGAGGGATTCAGATTAATATATTTTATGAATTCGAAAGCAACTTGGCACAAAGGAAATGCAAAATGGAAACATCAATGATTTCTCCTACATCACAGTGTGTTCAAATCACTCATTTTCATATTTCAATGTTTGTTCATAACTTTTGCAATACACTACAAACTTGGCCATAAGCACGTAATCGATTTGTACAGAACAAAGTTTTGACGCCTCTGTCGTTTAAAATTTGTCTGAAGGCGTATAAGAAAACTTTTAAACTGAAAATTTGTTGGCAGTTTATTTTCCAAGTTATTACTTTGTCACTCCTGTCCAACTTTCGAAAAGAGTAAACACAGTTACTAAAATGCAATTCTTTCAGATGAGGTTTACTCGCACTTTTTATTTGCGAAAAATCATCGGCGTGCACAAAGTTGTTAAGGACTGTTCTCTTGCAAATAATGAGGTGAAAGTTATGCAGAGAAATGAAGCTGAGAAAATGGATAGACAGGGTAAAGCCTTCGCTTTTGTGTCGTATGACTTGCAAAGTTACGATGAGACAAACCGAACACGACACTTGTCTCTACTGTTTGTTACATAAGTTAATTGAGTTGTGGCGATTACTCGCCTAGTCACAGTTCATAGCGTCTGGAAGTTCAACTCCGGAAAATAACTATTTTAATCTAGGCAGGAGCCCAGGGAGAAAGTTGGTTTCCCAAGCTGAACTTTGACTACTGACAAATGAAAAAGGCTTCGCGTAGGCTGCTGCTAGTTTCGCTTGTCCCTAGGATATCCTTCTGTATTTGGTTTGTTTTTGTTATTATAAAATTAAAAAAGTAACTTACAGTAAACGTCAACGTTGACTCGATGTGAAATTGGTTTAGTTTCATTATTATTTGAGGCTTGACATGTGTACAAGTCATGACTGTTCCTTCTTTGCAAGTTTGTGATTTCCAACTCGTTGGTTACGGATTCATTTCCAACCACAGCATAGCTCCAATCAACTAGTGACCCGTTGTGATACCAAATTACTTCTGGAAGTGGCATTCCTGGATAAACCAAAATTTCATAAAACGTGGACAAAAATTTTATAATTGCTGTATAAATTGTGCGGTAAAGTTTCCTTTCTTAATACACTTTAAAAGAGGATTGATTAAACCGTCGTTTTTACAAAACACATTCACAGTATAAAGTTTCCATTTTTGTATCCGGTAGTTAAACATTTCTTTGAATCAAAGTACATGGTCGGACTCCTTTGGAAAGTTAATAATACCAACACATCTCGAAACTCGAAATGTCATCATAGAGAAAGAAGTTCTCCGGATTTAGAATTTTGACAGAAGACAAAGGCTCTACATTGTTTTTGATGATTACGCGCTCCCTTTCCAAAAAATAATTTGTTTCTCACAAAGAATCAAATATCAAGGGAAGAGGACTTTGTTGCTGCTTGAGACATGAATGAAACAAAGGGGATGTCAAGTACTTTCCTGAGGACGTCGCCGAGGAGATTTTAAGGGAGAGCATACACAGGAGAGGAACAAGGATAAGATCATCGAGTTTTGAAGTGGGCTTCCTTTATTTTTGGTCTTAACTGTGTGCCAGAAATGCTAAGCACGTTCATCAGAGGGAAAAGTGAGCAATGCATGAGAAAGTGTGAGTCAAGGAAAAAATATCAAAATTGGAAAGGAAAGTAAAAGAGCAAAGACAAGAAAAGAGAAAGGGAAGATGGAGAAAGTAAAAAAAATCCTTCTCACTGCATTGCAGATTTCTCCAGCTCATTCTTTCCTTACTCGTTATTTTTTGATGTTGGAAACTTCATTGATATGAGGATGACGACTCTCTTCCATCTCTCCCGGATATCATTTCGACCGTTAAAGTGTTTCAATTATAGTTTTAGATTGAGTCTTTGAAGACAATGGGAATCGTCGAGTATCGTGTTCGCTCCACATGGGGATTCTGTTTGTCTCAAACCTAAGTCGACGTCCACTCACAGCTTACATCTCCAAAATATCTTACCTCCGATTGCAGTGCAGATGATGGTGATATTCTGTCCTTCAACGTAAGGACCCATATACGTTATATCCCGTTGAATTGAAGTCCCGTCTCCAACCGCTGTCGCTAAAATCCCCTGGTCGGAAATGGGTCGAGACTGGGATACATCTTGAATCTCCAAACGCGACGGTGGACCTACAGTCGTGTAAAAATTCCATTCTCACTGTAAAATTCCGGTTTCGTAGTTTGATTTAATTCACTGATTGAAAGCTTCTATTTAAAACGAGCTTGTTTTCCAAGAGACTTACGAATGATGTAAAGACGAATAAAGTAGTTGGTGGTGGGTGAATTTCTGTAATCAATGCGACAACGGTACAACCCAGCATCCGATGGTTTTAAGTTACGTATAAGTAGAGCAGGCGAACGACTCGAGGGAGATGAAGATGTCTTGGATGGCACACGGAAATGAAGTCGGAGACCCAGCTCATTTTTCAAAGGCAAGTGTCTTGGTGGCTCATTTTCAATTCTTACATCATAACTATCATGAATAAAGAAAAGAATGAAGGGAAACGAAATTTTATACAGCCACCTCCGCTACTATACATGCCTCGCTTCCTCGGGATTCACAAGGAACTAAATACGGCGAAATCAAAGAAATTTTCGGGTAAAAGTTTATTTTCTTAATAGAGTAAAACTTTCGCCTGTGCTTATCAAGGCAAAAACTGGAAATTGAGGGGGCGAGGTGTCTTCATCATTTATAATGATGCAAAAATCATACCTGTAAATTGGAGTTCCAGACGATTCTTTGAACCATAAAATCATCGCAACATCATCGTTCCCATCCACGTAGCATGGAAGCTGTCCAATGGAACCCTCGACGCTAGAGATCTCTTTACCTGTTAACAAAATTCACACTTGGCTGAGCGTATTTGCAGTAAACAAAATATTTTTCTTGCTATAAAACTGGGTTGAACTCAAGAGTCTGACGGCGTCTTCGTTGGCAAATCCATTCCAATGATTTCAATTCCCAACCAACGCTTGGAAAATGGGAGCGCGTCAAGAGCTAGTCGCGCACTTACAAACAAGCTACAAACTTACGTTTGTTGGAATACGAGAAACTAACGGATTGTGAAATATAAAGGAGAATCGCTAGATTTATCCAGTAGTGGCTCATAATCACTAGTCCTTTCACTTCTGACAAGGGTATAATATCAATTGTTGCTGCTACTTGGAAATATAAGGAGAGGATTTTCTAAGCTTAATGTGGATAACAATGTCTCTCGACTTGGTAGCACGACGAGCTTCCGCTTCTTCCACTTAATTGTTCGATGCATTCCAGAAGAGGAAGTTTCTTTAGAACCCGAAGAAGAAGTCTTCCTCCAAGTAAATCCAAGATGCGTGAGTAACTGAATGAATGACGGTGTGTCTCAGGACCAAATCTTCCTTACTGATCTTCCCACTTTAGTCGGATTCTATATTTGGGACATTGCATTGCAGAACTTTCATGATGTGGTTAAGACCAAGGCAAGTAGCTTTAAGTTTAACTCCCACCCTGGTGCAGTACAAGTTCGTCGTCAGGCAATGCATCTGTGTGTGCTTTAAAACTTAAACCCCTCTTCAGGAAAGCGTGCAAAAATATTTCTTCTACAATGCCATCAGTACCTTTGAGGATAAGAGAAAATACTTCTTCGTAAAACGAAGTTCGTAGTAAAAACTCTAAAAAAATAATCTAAAGCTAACCAACCCCACCAGTAATGCCAGCTGCCTGTCATTTTGCCACCGCACAAAAATGGTTTCGTATCTCTCCATAGATGAGCAGTGTTTAACACCCTAAAGCCTAATGATATTTCCCGTTTCAAAATACCAAAGCACAAAATTCGACTTTTAACCTAAACACAAAGCTATGCTCAAAACATTACCAAACAAGGACCCTGAATTATGTGAAAGCCTAAACATCCCAGAGAAAGAAGAAGATCCGTTAATTTTTTTTTTACACATTTGAAAAGTAGCATTTCAGAAATTAAAAGCGTAATATATTTAAGTTTCTACACCCATGTAGAATGCTGTTAAGAACTTTGGTTAGATTGTAGTGATCTTTCATTGAAATGGCATTCCGCTGACGCGTGGGAGTCATCTGGAAAGGAATTTTGAGCTTTGTCCAATAAGCTATGGAATTCTGTAAAAAGGAAAAAAAAAGTGTGAACTCGTAAGGACCTGTGCCAAATTATGACTAGTAATTTTTCTTTTGAATTGGTTAAAAATAAATCTTGGTTTCATCCGTTGTCGATTAATATGTCACGAGTTTAGAAAATTAATCATAAATATCATTCAAAGCAGATTGACGGGAATGAAGATATCCAATACCAAAGGTGCTGAAATGATTTTAATAATAAATTATTCATGGCTGTTGAACTGCGTTTTATTTTTAAACTTGAAATGCGTGCTTCTCTTCTTGTCTCTCTAGTAAACGTAAAACTATTTTGGGTTTACACGTCCATGTGGGTGAGAAATTATTCCATCTCTCTTTTTATAACATCCCGCTTTCTCTTTTTATACTTTCTTTTGCCATTTCCTGTACGTCAAGATGTGCCTCCAGACTCCGATTCATCTAACTAAACTTGTCCAATTTTACGCAGTGAAACATTGAAGCGAATAATAGCGGCGCAACACGGGACTACAGGGACAAATTTGAAAGTGCGCATCCCGCTGAATTACTAAATTTCGTTCCATGTCCAATTGAAGCAAACCGCATCTTTCCGTCATCCACTCAATCTTCATATACATTAAACCTTCACTCTTCTAACCCTTTTTTCCACTGCTATAGAAGGGAATTACTCATGTCTCAACATCTTTTCGTTTTCAAAGCCAATGTCACAATTCCAGTTTGAGTTTTTAATGGAATTAATCACTCTTTTTAAAAATAAAATTATAAGCTTTAGAAATGTTTAGCTAATTTACTTTAAGATTTTTCCTTTACTGCCTTCATTCTTGCGAGAAGATACGAAATTACTTCTGCAAGATTGCAACAAGAAAATAAAGACTGAACCAAATTTTGCTTCCTTTGTGAAAGCTATAACGTACAGCGGCGCCTTCTAGCGGATCATGTAACAAGAAAATGAAGCGCCAACGAGCCAAATATGAGGTTGCTTGAAAGATGTCGGATGCAGTGCTTGGTCCGAGTGGCTAAACTTTCATTGGAGAAAGTACACTTTTCTCTTGCAGAGATGGCACATAGTTCTACAGCGTTTAACAAGGAATGTCTTGGTTAGCAAACCGTTGCAAACTTAACAAGGTTTAGAAAGGCTTTAGAAAAGTGGGCTTCAATACACTTTTGCTCTAAATGGACTGTTTTGTAATACACTTTACTTGCCATGAAACAATAAAATTATCCCGCGAACGTATAATTTTCTATCCAATTTTGCAAAAAAAAAATGAAAATAAAAAATAAAGGCACCACAGAGTTTTCCTTTACGTCTTGAGTCTCAAGATGACCCGAATACGATTCGAGAAGAGTTATGAGTTCCAATCACGACATGGTAGATTATGTTTGAAAAAATGGGCACTCAGGTAATTATGCGCTATACAGCCTCTGAAAGGTTAATTATGGTCAATTTATAAGACGTTCATTTGTGGTCATGAACAGGATACGTTTATAGTACGATGCTCTAGTTGACCACCGAGAAATCGAGTCACTCCCACCCACTCTCTTTAGTGTTCTAAATCGTTGTCGCCTTCTTAGGACCGGAGAATG
Organism: Pseudachorutes palmiensis; assembly: GCA_009869845.1. Classification (NCBI taxonomy): domain Eukaryota; kingdom Metazoa; phylum Arthropoda; class Collembola; order Poduromorpha; family Neanuridae; genus Pseudachorutes; species Pseudachorutes palmiensis. The sequence continues at coordinate 1,951 of VNWY01000915.1, read as the reverse complement.
AATGGGCGGAACTGGACCATATACACACACGCTTTGAAGAAATTATCCTAATCAAATGACCTTGAATATTCATGCATGGCATCCAAAAGTTTTGAATAAATCACGGCTTCGTATAGCATAATCGGTGTAAAATAATTCCTCCATTATTATTTAAAAAATGTCATCATAACAGCAGAAATCACTTGAAGTCAATGACAAATTTTTAGCCCATTGTGTAAAGTTGAGAATAAACAGATCCGTATTTGTAATATCCGTTATATCGATACGAATACGTATCCGTAATTTAAGTTACGTCTACAGTAGCGGCAGTAGTTTGCAGTATTGTTTTAAAAAAAATCACGACAAATTGTGGGGAAAACTCGAAAAGGGATTCTAGACTCCCCATGGAACTTTTGTTGCGCCCCCTTGAAATTGCAAACATATTAATTTTTGTTTATATGAAATTCGGAAGTAGAGGGAGAAAGTTTACGACTTTCACTCTACTCTCTCATATTGATCCCTTAAGATTTGAAGTAGAATGAGAGACTGTATAGTTTGTATAGTACGAGTTTGTTAGTAACACTTGAAATAATATTTTCTCTGAGCTTAATATGAGACAACAATATGGATGTGTTGTCGTTATCGAAGTTTCTCCCAGCTTGATTTTAAGACCCATCGTAATTGTTTTGGGGATCAGAAGTTAGACCATGGGTTTTCCACATTCCAAGATTTACTTCTGGAGTCTCCCCTGGCCTTGAGGGAAATAATTCGGTCTTTCCTGTTGTACTAGAGTAGAAACAATAATAATATTACAAATACTGGGAGCAGTATTTCGACTGTATCTAGACCCATCTTCACACAGTAAAGAGGCGCACTTTCTCCTTTAATATAACTAAAGTACCCCCTCAATGTTGCTCGTCTGGGGCTGATCTCGAGATTCCGTTGCTTCCCTGTCCATGCTCCGGCGTCCTTTCACTTTCTCACAGTTGACTTGAGGAGAGACTTACAATATTATCTCCTATAAGATGAGAAAAAAGAAAACTGCCAACTTTCCCTTGCGCCTACCAAATGCTTTATTGCCTAATTCGACGTCGGTTCTGAGACTATTCCCTTTTTCGGAATTTTTTCAGCCGTGCAGACAAGACATTTTCTCAATTATTACATTCCCGAAGCCCCTTGTTTCTCTTGATCAAATGGCAATTTCAAAACTTTGTGTATATCTTCCACCCAGAAAACTTATGTTGTTCTACGAAACTGGAGGCTTCACGCAATAAGCTTCCGAACTTTGGACGGATCTCATGGACTTTGAAAATAAAAACAATATGCGCTTCTTTGGAAACTACACTCCTTTCCAATTCGGTGTCTAATGTAACGTAGTGTAATTTAATTCCATTACAGCTACACAACTTCTTTTGCTTAAATATATTATACAACAAGAGTCTGCGCGCTTTTACATCTAATCCAAATTCTACTGACGCACACCTACATTGCCTACTGGCCTTATTTGCAAGAAAATTAGTTTGCTACAAATCCCATTTTTTCAATTTCACTGAATTAAGCCAGGGTACAAAATGAAATCTGCAAAACTGAATTTGCAAGAAACGACTACAAGAAGAATATTAAAGTCAAAAAACAAATGAGCAATTTGAGAGAGTTTTGTTTACCCACCGCTACCACTGATTCTCAGAGTGGCAGCAGATCGGATCGCATTTCATTTAGTTCAGCTCAACAGAAACTATTCCACTGAAATGGAGTAACATTTGCAACTAATGTGGGAATGAAGCCCCGGTGAATTTTGAAGAGTTGAGCGTCCGTCTCAGGAACGCGCAAGAAAAATGCGACCTGAAGCTAAAGATGGTAATTCATTTTGACAGGCTAATGATACTGGCAGTTGCTTTTTCCTGTGTGTACAAAGCCTTATGGAGACAGGCAGCAGTCTCTTCAAGTTCCGCTGAAACCTTGGTGTGTGATA
>VNWY01000914.1:0-25044 GCA_009869845.1 Pseudachorutes palmiensis | reverse complement strand
GAGTTGAAAGTTGAAATTATTCTGTGGAGACTTACCCGAATCAGTTCACTGTCTCACAAAGACGAAGATCCAGCGGGAGATTATGAACAAGACATCCACGGTTTCTGCAAAAACAAAAATCTTATTATTAACAAACAGTTTTCAGCGCAAAGGTCCAAAGGTGCCAAGATGAAAGCGCAACAGCCACCTTGATTTTAGCCAAATTTCCACATTTTTGACCACTTGTGCCTTTGTATATTTTAAGATTATTATGAAAAAGCGGAGTTAATTCTAGTAAGATGGTGTCGTGACTTGACATTGGATTATGCCAAGTGGTCGTAATGACAAGAAGGGACTGTAAAATCATAAAACCCAAAGGCTCATAACTCTCCATAGTCCACACGTTGGATTTAAATCTTAGCAAGAACGTCAACGACTTTTCTTCTTGAATCTCTCCCCTTACGTACCACGTGAACTTTAACATCATGCCTTAGGAGAGGATTACCAACAGTTCCCTTGATTATTTTATGACTTTCCTACGGAATATTTTCCAAATTACCACACGACTTTAAGGCCAAAGTCAATAGTTACCAAGGACTATAAGCAAATGGACTCAAAATCCTATACAAGGGATGAAGTGTTGGAATTTGAAAACCAGCGGGCTTTCCATTGCTAATCCTCCTCCTCACCAAGATGTGTCAAATCAATGGAGTTCAACCTAACCCTCAAGGCAATTGACAGATGGCCTCAAATCTCTAAGTGTCATGTCACCCACGCCTGTGTGGGATTTCATTGATTTCACACCGAAAGAATAGCAGCTGTAGCCATTCCATCAATGCCACCGCCACCATGTCATCATCTCCATCCACTTCCGGAAAAAATGTGTAACCTTAAACTTTAAAAATAAATTTATATTACTACACACAATACTCCGGTAAGAGAGAAAACAATTTCAAAGCAGTTGCTCCCTCGCCTCGAGGAGGAAGTAGGGCAATTAGTAAGAAAAACTCAAGACAAGTGGCACATCAATTATTTTCAAAACATCTTGGATTTCAGGTTGACCCTTTGGGCCTTACCCGTTCAGGGTCGTCACGTCATTTAGCCTCTTCAATGTTTTCTTGCCACTAAAAATCTCCAAGTAATTCTCAAGTATCAAGTTCCCTTTAGCTTTAGTTGAAAGATTTGAAGCAGTGCAGCCCTCCTTTCTTTCAGCCTCTAAAACTCAACGACTCCTGACGCTTGTCAACAACCCAATTTTACGCTGGAGCAAATGTCTCAGATTATGACTTTTGGAATTATGATTTTCACCCGGACGGGAAGCTTTGGCTGCTCTAGCTTTAGCTTAGCTTAGGCTGCGAAGGTTATAGACAAAGTTACATTTGGTTCATTTGGACTTTTGGTGCGGGGACGAATGGAGGAACCCACACATAGAGCCCATCTGGACAATGCATCAACCCCATTGCATGTCATGTCAGCCAGCGCCAAGTCTCAAATTAAAGAATGACTCCTTAGAATCAACAATGGGAATTCACATGTTGCGTTTTTACTACCCTCTGTCTAACGCTCATTATTCCTTCAAGCTCATACGACGGGGTAGGAATAGCAAATTGGCAATCATTCCGCTAATAAGCGTACTTCCTCCAAACAACAGCGATGAAGATGCATCCAACCAAGAAAAAAAGAACAAGGAAAGTTTCAACGCGGCCATCCCAGCTTCAAAAAACGGCTAGAATCCAACTTATACGCAAGAACCAACTTTAAAGCTTAACCGGATGTGCAAAATTTTCATTACCATAATGAATTTTTTGGCAAGGGGAATAATGGGAAACATTTTATTAGTTACACGAAGCTCCGTTCCTCATCTTGACACAATCAGAGACAGTAGAGGAAATCAAAGTGCATTTCCTTCCTATATGAAAACGTCTGTTTCTGACACAAGCGCATAGCACCAAACAAAAAAAACTTAATGGGGTTCTTTACAGAATTACAGATAAGCAATTTCCATCATCCTCAGACGAGGTTTCAGCACCAGCAAAGTATAGAAATTAGCGACACCAGCAGCAAATGAGAGATGATACCCTCCATACTATAATACAAAAGGAACAAAAGGAAGCTTTTATGCCAGTTCTTTCTAATGATCCACCACCACCAAAACAATTGCCCACCCACTAAACGATAAATTAAAAACTAAAGGGAATCATATGAAACACCCACTTTGCTAAAAGTCAACATCACCACCGCTGCCCACCACAATCATCATGAAGGCCATTCTGGAGTGAACAACCTTGGTCGCTTTTCCGAGAACAAATGCTGTATGTCTATCATAATACAGAAGGAGGATGGCCTCCACCACCAGCCGGATGATGATGTTGATGATCCGAATTTCGGTTGGAATGAAGGCTGAACTAGGGTGAAGGAGTCTGGAACTTTGTCTGGAGTTAAGTCCTTATGTACATAGAGCCCGGGAGAGAAGGGTGGCAAACGAGGGTAATTGGGCCAAAAGAGACCTAACGAACCGACACCAAATCAATTACCTTAAAAACCGAAATACCGAGAACACCCCTCTCTTTTTATCATCCAGGCTGTTCGGGATGCTGGAAACTCCAGCACCATCATCCTCTCCTCTAATCATCCCCACTCGCCACTACTAGGAGGCCCTGATTGAGCCAAGCACGTAATCCCAACTTATACGGAAAATTAATGCTCATTGTTAATAATACATTTTAGTCATTATTCCAGCCTTGGAGCCCTTTTCAATTAAAATCTCCCTTCAAGGAAATGCGGAAAGAGGAGTAGCAACAACGGTCCTGAATAGACTTTCATTAGTCTCCCTGCCCATAAAGTTACACAACTTAGTTCATTTACTTGTTGGCAGTGAGACTTAAATAATCAACTCAATTTGGAAATAAGGGTGCTTTGGACAGGAGCTTCGGAAGGGCCTTGGTTATTACAATTAATCCAAGTTCTAGAGTTGCACTGCACTCATTCGTTCAGGCTTTTAGCCAATTTAGCCAATGAACACCTGAACTTCCTGAGTAGAGATTCCTTACTAATTGATTTTCTAATTCTCATGGTCTCTTCCATTGGCGTGCGTCATAAAGGTCTCAGGTGTGTTGGACAGGCCAATGCCAACTTTCCACGTCAATGGAATAAACCCAAATTACAATGGACTTTCTCCTTGGAGAAGTTTAAACGTTCTAACAAGAAGAGCAAAGGATAAGAAAGGTCTTGTATATGCGCATGTGTCTTTTCATTTTGACATTAGATCGGATGATCGTGAATCTGTCACTGCATCAGTCCTTATGATTTGTCTAAAAGGAAATAAAGTCAAAGGTTGGCAAACGGCGTAGTAGTTTTAGTTATAGACTCCATTTCATTTTGTAAATTGATTTGTATTTTTATTGGGTGGGACGTGTAGAGAAGTTCTATGGAGAGGACAGTTTATTTAATCAAATAGGAGACAATATCCTAAAGAGCATTCATCATCCCTTGCTACTTCCATTACTTCAATCGACCGCATCCAGTTCCCACCTCCGCCTTGCCTTCCCACCCACCCCAACTTGTCTTCTACTTTGTTCTTTTAGTGGATTAGATTAAATTAGAGTGAAAACAAAGAGGGTCAGACTCAATCTCTCTCCAAGCCTTTTCATAATTTAGAAGCAATCACACAATTTATGGGCGGACTTAACGTCAACGTCCTCCTTTCCTTTCTCTGATTACTTTCCTCCAATTACTCCAACGGATGGGATGGAATCGCAATACAGAAAATTCAAATTTCACTTTAGAAAACACTTTCACTACTCAACCAAAATCTCATAAAACAAGATTACGATTTTAAAAAAAAATCAGCAACCATACGCTTTGGTATTGGGGAATTGGCCGCGCAAAGCTAAGCAACACCGCTTCATTTTCAACAGAGGAACACCGCTTCATTTTCAGCGGAGGAATCTCCTATTTTTTTTTTTGGATTTTTGGTGAAATTCAATTTAATTCCTGATGAGATTCCCTGTCCCATTACACTTTACAATTAGGTCCAAAAAACGCAACCGTGGTCAGTCACTTTTGAATGTGTTGGCTGTGACTAGTGACTGACAGCTTCCGACACCGCTCCGATTGCATGCGACATTCATTCCAACTAAACAAAAGAAATAACGTCAGTAGCCGTCAAAGACAAGAGCACGACAACGTCATTTCACATTAAAACTCGGCCCGTGATATCCGCAGTTTGTAATAAATCTGTATTAAGGTGGTGTGGTTACAAGGGAACAGGAAATGTTTTATTTCACGGTTCTGCCAGTGAACGTGTGAAGACTGAATAGAAACCCTCAGACTTTAGTTTGTTCGTTCGAGAGCTCCATCATGGTTTTTATTGAATAATAAAAATTAGATGGACGTGAAACATAAGTTGCCATGAACGTTTTGTTTCTGCTGGTGGATGATGATCACGGCGTTAAGATGGTTCCTTTGCACTTGAGGTTTACAAAAGAAAACACTCGTGCATAACACAAGGGAAAAAGGAAAACGTAATCATCATCAGTGGCTCATAATCACTTTTCGCATTTATTATGACCAACACTAACACCTTCAAATTCAACATATAAACTTCCTCTAGGAGGATTCTGCTATAAGAGGGTTTTAAAACTGAAGGTGAATGAAGCTAAAGTCTTTATCACTGGTGGGGAGACCGAATTAACCGAATCATTCTCAATGATGAGCGGCCATTATCGGGCAACACGACTTTGAAAAAGTTAAATGCCAGAAAATTGGCACTCCTGTAACTGCAGAATCACTAAAACTTCCCTTTAACTTCTCTATTTACGAATTACAAATTACTTACCAGTCAACTGCAAACTGTTCCTAAGTGCGGAAAACTTGCTAATTGATAAAACCGGAACGAGACAGTGGCAGTGTATGGTTCTATGCTCATAACGCCATTTCACGCCGATGAGTTAAGAACAAAGGTAGCTTTTTTATTGTCCAAGGTTCAAGGATTAACAAATAGAAATATTCTGTAATAAAAAAGACCACTAAACTCCGGTCCTAGAACCTGCGGAACTGTCGATATTTCTAAAGAAAGAAGTGATGACACGTATTCATTGAGTACTGAAAAAACCAACCCTCATCCCCTTGCTCCTATATTTGCATCATCCCCTCGATTTGAGCAAAGCCGAGCAAAGCTTGGTGATGATGCTCAAAGAGAGCCTCTTATTTAATTTATTGGAACCAGATCAATTGGGTACTCTGAATTAATAATCTATAATTTACTATTTCCAAATTATTGGTTTCAACTTGAACTAATCTCACCCTTGGCCCTTTTTCAGGTTTTACAGTCAGCTCCCATCACCATCTAAATCTTTCCACCTCCATATTTCCTCAAGGGTCAACATGTTTACAAAATCGGAGAATAGGGGAATAGGGGATGATCAAGGTGTCCCGAGACTCTAAAAAGGCCTTCACCCTCATCCCTACATCCTACAGCCAAGGCTAGGAAGCCTTGGCAGAGGAGAATTTATATGCTGAGGGAAGTATAAACACCACCGGTTCCAAGGGAGGGGGTACTTGAGAGAACCTCAAGGGAGGATTTGAGTCCATATTATTCTCCAATGTTGTAAATCCCTTAAGGGTCAAAGGGAATTCCATAACTGGATATAGGCTTGACAAGGGGGGGACTTACATAAAGGGACCTTATGGGTACACTGGAATCTTCCCTTTCAATACCGTCATTGTCAAAGGCACAAAGGACAATTCCAGACACAAAGGGTTGCCACAGCAGGGTAACCTTATACCTTCGCTTAACACAAAAAACCTACCCCCTCTCTCTCTCATGCTTAAAGCTCAAATTTAAAACCTCCCTCCTCTTCCAATTCATCATCCGAATTTCGGATTAAAGTACAAGATTAATTTAGGAATTCATCACGATTTACATAAAATTCCAACAAATGCAACAAAAGTGTAGTACATCTTTAATGTTGTTGAAATCAAAGCGGCCCTTTTATTTTACCCTTGGGCCTTTAGGCGTTAGGTCTGGGACGAAAGCGTACCGCTCTCAATGGATTCATTCAACCGTTCCTGATTTCATTTACGGAATAACTTGAAAATCATTTTCGGGTATTCCGTAGAAGGGCCCTTTGCCTTGGAGTATAATGACTTCTGAATTGCTTCATGCCGTAAGGGTATGGGAGCTTCTGTTTGAAGGACTTTCTGAAGGACTTTACTCTTAAGCAGAAGTCCCTTTATCCCTTCTCACAAGCGATTATAGCACCATGAAGTGAAAAACCAAAGTCCCAACGGCGACATCGCAGAATATTCTATTATAAGTAAATTACCCTAATCGGCGAGAAGATCATGAATTCCCAGTTTTCAGTATTTAAGAGTGTTTCAATCATCAAAATGATTGCAAAAAAGACGGCATAATCAACTATATAGTCGTCATCGGTTTACTTAGCCCTTTAGGCAATTCTCCTTTTAAGTCTTATAATATTGTAATTAAATATACAAATTCCCCCATTGTATTCTTTTGAAATTCTTCATTTCCTCTTTTTTTTTTTTAGTTGTAAGTGTATCTTCATCTCGTATTCAGTTTGTGGTTTCATCCCCTGTCATCCCTACCCAGGCAAGGGCCAACATTAATATAAATCATCTCAAAATTAATTTAATTTCCAAGGCGGAACTCTCAACTTTTATCATCCACTAAATCTCATAATTTGAATTCGGAGACAATCAAATTTTTGCAGAATTTAAGCCCTGATGAGTCCGAAGCCATGTTGACTTTGACGTCAGAGAGAGAAGAACACTGCGCATGCTCCAAAGTCCAAAGCCTGAATGAGGGTTTGAATGAAAGCCCCGAATTACCGAATTAGTTTCCTGAATTAGGCCAAAGTAGGCAATTATCTTGGATTTTGGCCCTTGTTGGTGCCTATTATTTCCACCTTGCTTTGCAAATTCATCATTGTAGGAGGACAGCTTTGTAGGAACTTGGAGGTGCTCTACGCTGCTATTCCAATTTAGAAAAACCCCAATTATATTTTGTTAATTAACTAACGTTCCACCTTCCGACACTTTACAAATTGAGCCGCGGCCGACCACCATTTCGTTTTTTGATCATAATAAGCAAAAAATCTCCCCAGCAGCATCCTATCAGAGCACTCTATCTATAAAAGCAATCCATCACGTCCAATCCCTGAGTGAGTGGAGGAACCTAATTAACGAAGTTGTTATAATTTAAGTCGATATAAAGTCCCCCCCACCCCAAGATAATTAGTAATAGGGACCAGTGTGAAACAATACGGAATCAACCTTAATTCAAAGCCCACTTCCCAATTAATAAGTTTCAGGCCCTTTACTATTATATAAGAACTTAGGATTAATATTCTCTTGGCCTTTTCCTTTTGCTTTGCCTCCACCACAACTACGTGAGATAATAACACTTCAAACACCACATCAACTTTTAATGATGAATTTTTTCCTCCCTTACCAGGCAGGGCAGAAAACAGCGGAAACTTCACCTTAATTGTAATTGTGATTCTCATTTGGAGAGAATCAGTATTCCATGTAATTAGGAAAATCTATCTCTCCTACTTGTGCTGCGGATGGAATGGAATTAAAAGGAAGAAAAAAACAGAGAGGCAGAAAATTAATTAGCAAACCTTCATTCATTATCCTCAAGCTCACACTTTTCGCAAAATATAATTGCTCTTCCTTCATTCACAAAAAGCAGAGGGATAATAATGAGCACGTCCGGATTAAAAAGTTATTCAATAAAGCGGTATACGGGGAAAAGACAAAAGAAGAAGAAGGTGCTGTCGGTTGCTCGGTAAAAATTAGTAAATTCATTAACGCATTTTAATATTTTTCTCCACATTCGTGTTCAGCAAGTTCCTTCCGCCATTATCGAAATTATAATTACATCCGGAAACCCACTTTTACAAGAAAAAAAATTCCCCATAACTTTAAGTTTTTAAGGTTGAAAGGGCACCTCCCACGCCGGAACGCAACGATCCAGATAGAAACCGAAGAATTTAAAAGGCTCATTTAACTCGTAGAATGGAGGTGTGTAGCCTCTTTTCCTTCCTTTCCGATACATATTTAAGAACAAGACAAAAGAATCCGTTGTGGAAAACCTGCTCCCGGAAAACCGCATTGCCGCATATTGGCGGAACTCCGCTTCAATGGGTTGCTAACAAAAATCCAAAAACCTTCGGTTCATCATCCCAATACACCATAGTTTTAAGCTCTCTTTTTGACAATCAATTGCAAAGTTCACAGAGCAGAGTAATTGATCATCCACTTCAGAACCCTTCTTTAGGCTCCACGTGAGAACAATCTTGAATGGCTTCAGTACTTTGGGTAGGGCTGGCTGTGAATAAGACTTTTATTATTCAATCCGCCATTTCCGGTGGTTCGCTTTGGAAATCACCTGCTGAGTTTCCTCCCCTTCTTTTTTCTAAATGACTCAACAATGGAGTTGCCTGTTTGGAATCATCCGCTCCCGAAAGGAGAACTCAAGTTGGCACTTGAGAGACAAATTATGATTACTCTTGAAACATTTAAGGATTACTATCCTCCCTTTTGCGTTTATAAACCTTATAAACAAATTGGTTCATTCAGGAAGCCCCACAGAGGAACACTTCTTAAGATAATTCCTGAACCGGGACCAAAATAAACTGAAAATTCATAAAGACGGAACCGCCGAGTCACTGAATGATTAATCAGAAAAAGTTGCCAATTCCTCTGCTCCCAATCACAGCCAGGAATAAAGCTGTTAGCCATTTCATTTAGCAATTTAAAGTCAAAGGAGAGCATTCACACGGTTTTGATTCCTAAAGGTTGCCTCCTATAAGCCTCCTAAACTTAAACCTTTATTATTCACCTTTAGTCCTTTAGAGTGAAAAAAATGAAATCTTAAACGATACTTTAATGTTTCCTAATTGTAAGCTCATTAAGCCCCCCTCCACTCTTCCCAATTGAGAATTGATTTTGTAATAATATTCAGCTCTTGGAGAGATTGCGTTGGTAAGATAAAAGGGGGAGAAAGTAAAGTCATAAATCCCTTTGCCCTAGAAGAAAAACAGAAGCTGAAAATACCATATATTAGAAGGTTCCTTTCCATATTATAGATTAAGTAATTTCCTTTTCCTTTTGGAGCTTAACTGGTTCAGTTGGGTTGGGGGGAGAAAGTGGAGCAGTGGTGGCGGAGAAAGGAACATATTGATGCCCAATGTAGTAAATGACTCTTACGTTATGTCTTGACTTTTGGCTATTTTATGCTTCCCTCCTTTCCCTCTCTTGAAACCAATCTTTCTAGCGTTATGACTTGTATAGGAGGAGGAAGAGTGTAAGGTGTAAGGTACTAATACCCGGGTAGAACTCTTCTAAACCTAATTCCATCATTCGAGAGAGGCAGAGAGAGAAAGAGTTGGGTCGCCTCCGACATATGCAATATTAGTAAAGTGAGCTCCAGCATGTATGGATCGGATGATGGAGAAATGGATTCCACACATCACATCAGCCTCGATGAAATCATCATTTGCCGATATTAGCCTTTTCTCCACTTGCTTGAATGAATTCATTTCATTTCCTTTTGACATGAGGAGGGATGGAGGAAGAGAAGCGACGACGCTGAAATAGGAACACCAAAAGGCACACAACAGCTTGTTCCATTACTCACGTAGTTCTAAACAGGGACCCACGTAAGTGAATAACTGCCTCCATTCTTAGAAGCCCCGAAACCAAAAAAGAAAAAGAGATTCACAAAATCCACTTTCACAAAGCTCCAAACTTTCTCTCCAAACCACTTGACTTTTCTCCATCACGATCTCCTCAACATACCGTCGAATCCCAATAATCCCAAAAGAATGAGAAACGGATGAGGTTTTACAAACAGACAAAAGTGTAAATCACAAAAACCCAAGTTTATTTATTTTTAAACTGTTCAATATCCTTCTCTTGTGGTTAACAAATTAGTGAATCAATTTGCACAACTGACCCACAGCAAATGCACGATGCAAAAATCATAAAGGAAAAGTGGAATTTCCACCACCAAAACCAGCATGGTGACATTGGGGTGGTATAGCAGGTGACATTTTATTATAATGCGGTGGTGGTCAAGCTTTTATGTTAAAACGCAAAGGTAGGAAATTCTACGCGAAAAAATGGTTTTTAGGTGGTGATTCGGAGAAATCCAGTTTTCCCGGTATAAACCCTAGCCACGCTGCTTCCTGCCAAAATCATTTCAATTTTTATACATTTTTTCCTTGAAAAATAACCAAAATCAAACCTCATTTCACTCCTTTCCGCCAACTAAGACTTAATTTATCTGTTAAACCAACAGTGTATAAATGGAAATTGCAAAAATCTAAACCACGACTCAATCCCAAAACCATTTCACTTTTCCGTTTCTCACGAGCGCATTCGCTATGTAACGTTCAAAACGTAAAAACAGAAGGTCTGCTCACCTTCTCTTGGAGATGCCACAGGTACTTTTCAAGTCTCCTTGTTCTTCAAGGCACGGAGCACGCCTTCCTCTGGAACATCAAGCGGTGACTTGTAAAGTTCCTTCTTTCAAGTCAGCGGACTTCACCGTAGCCTCTGCCTCCTAAAATGTTGACGAAACAGTACAGAAAAATGTGTCGTCCTCAGGGTCCTCCTCCTGAAAACAGACATAAAAAACATACAAATAAACTTTTGTTGTCTTGTTTTAAGAAAAAAACAATATTCTAAAGTCCGTATCACCAGAAACCATCATGACAGGGTCTGGGCGCGACGACCAAGAGGAGTATTGTACATGGACTATTTTTTTTATTTTTATTCTAAGTAAGTCTATACTAGGCGTGGCTCCACTGCTTAATACATCTTTATAAACATTCCAAAGTGGCAGATTCCAAGGAGAGTCACTTTTGCTCATTAAATGTTCACACTTCTTCACTTTTGGATAACTAATAATAATAATAATTCGTTCAGAAGTGAGTTTAGTGTTCAAAACACAAGAGAGTTAATTAAAAACTTTCACCTTCCCTCTCCGCCTTATGTTTCATAATCAACCAAAACTGGATTTGTCAAGGGTATGAAAAAGAGGCGTGTTCCAATAGAGCGTGTCCCAGTCGTGGGAAATTAAGCAGGCGAAAACCCGGGAGTCCAGAAATAATGTAATTTAGGAAAGATGGAATTAAAGCACCACGAACGACCTTAAAGGAGGCTTGAATGAGGCTATAAGAGAGAGAAAAGAGACATTGAACTTAAATCCACCTGCCAACTGACAGATCCCAATCCCATTTTCTGCCTCGTAATTGAACAATTTTAATTAAATTAGCTTTTCACAATAAAGGCGAGAGAGAGAGAGAGAGAGAGTAAGGGTTGCATGAGAAGACACAATGAAAGAAAGGAACTTCGTCGTTGATCGAAGTTCCTAGTGGAGGGGGTTATTAATAAATAATAGATCATCCTCTTGCATCTTGGGAATGATGAGTCACGTGGTCATCCAATGCCTAAATGAATCCATCCACTGTCAAGACAAGACGCTAATTCCAAATATTCTTAAACCATTCTCATACCACCGGCCATTGAATCACTGTTCAGAAGAAGAACGTGTTGACTTTAGGCTTAAAAGATTCAAAGGATCCAGGTGGAGAGAATGACAGACAAAATGGAGGAAGCTTGACCTTCAGAAAATACAAAACAATGGAAGTAAGGTACACGACTTCAACAGATTCGTCTTCTTCAACAAGATTCAAAAAGGGAAGGGAGCAAGGGACCCTTAAAAAAACATTTTGAATAAAACTTTTACCAAAGACGTCCCTGAACGAGCTCCCGGTTCCAAAAAACGGACGCTTAAAAACTCACAAAGCGTTTACCCAATGTACACAAGCGTCCCAGTCCCTTTGTTTACTTTCAACCCCCTTGAACTTCAGAATTTTCTTAACAGTAGAACGTAGAACTAACTATTAAATGCACACTCGGATTAACTCCAAATCCTTTTCAAAATAAAATCAACTAAAGAAAATCATGGAATGAAAACGGGATAAAACCAGGAGAACGAGATCGAGGGACGCACATGGAAGGTCATGAGACGCAGAATCACGAGCCAAGTCGTTTGGCCAGGTTTCGGATTTTGCGTCGTCAGAGGCTACTTTTTTTAGTTTAAAAGCACATTCAACTTTCAACTTTAAGACTAAACACATTGGTATTTCATAAGGATAAGACAAGAAGGGAATTAACATGATGCGAGAGCCATGCCCATCAGTCACTTTTACTTAAAATCAAAATCCTTCTGACAGTTTGACTTCCACTTTTTCATAGTTACGGACAAGAACCAGAAGCAAGTAGACAGGTAAAGGGTTCGGCTGAATAACGTCTAATATTTCAACTTCAAATATACTGAACTTAAGATGGAAATCGACGGCTAACCTCAAACCAATGATGGTGCAGAGATATTTAAAAACAACAAAACGAATAGTAGTAAGAACCTGAGAACCCTCCTGATCACTTGTCACAAAACCCCCGAGATAAGGAAATTCAGGGCTTGGAGTGACCTCTGCAGCGGTAGGCCTAATCGGTGTTTTGTAGTGTCGTCGTGAATGTAATCCTCATCCAGTGTGTTATATATTACCGTGTCCCTCCTCGTGACAATAATCAGGATCCAATATAACTCACATTCCTTCCCCTCCTGTAATGAATGTCATGTCACGAAGATGAGGGGGAACCGCCGCACGTCAATCCTCTGCCGATATTAAAACTGAAGACGTAAACTACCGGAACCGGGAATGTTTCCCCTATTCATCTTTAGCTTAACCTTTAGCGGTAACCCGGTAATACAAGTTGTTTATGTCCTAAAAGTACTTGTGACACGATTAGAAAGTAGCACTCGTGCATTGGCATAAATTCCGATTTGTTAGATCAACATTAGAAGACTGAGAAGAAGACACTTTGAGGGTTGTGCTGGACCATTTTAGCACTTAAGCACTTCAAGTACTGTTATTCTATTCTAAAGGAAGGGAGAAGATTATGTCTTCTCAGTCTCCAAGCAGCACCACTCCTGTCACTTACTTTTATATAAAGACAAAAAAAATTCCAATCATTTCTTAATTGAAAAGGAGGAAGGTATTCCACTTACGTCGGGGAAGATGAGTTTTTGAAGAGGGGCAAGGGAGACGAGGATTTAATTAAAATATTATTGTGACGTGATTATGGTTTCTGGATCTCCTCCTCTAATTCCAAAACTTCGGGGAAGGGAAATGCTAGGTTTTAAAGGGACCAAGTTTCATTCCCTTTGTGTGCTTATAATAATCACCACTGCTAATCAGGATCTTGATTATTGTTAGGCACTCTAATGATGATGAATGGACGGATTCCTTGATTAAAACTCAAGATTTCTACTATTATATAAGAACCATTGGAGGAAATTAAGATTTTATTGTATACCATCACAACCATCTCACACCGCCATTTCCAATTCTAATCCACCGTGATTGAAAATTAACTTACTCAATCACTTGTTGCTTGTAAAAATGCTCAGAAGTTGATTTAATTATCAAATAATCAATTAATCATTGATAATTTGATATGATTTGATATGAGCAAATTAATACAAAGTATTTTGAAGCCGTTTCTCATGAATTCTAAAGTGTGTGACATTTATGCGAAGGAAGGACCCCCGAAGGATGGGGTTTCCGGGGAAGAAAGGGGAGAGAGATGACTCCATCCAGCATCTTCCCAGTGGATTAGAAAGGGGTTTTAAAACCTTAAGTCTCATTAACAATTCCACGTCATACTCATTGGAAGGGTCCTGTCCTTTTACTCACTTTGTCTTGACTCTTTCCCCCACAGAAGATAAAGTTATTTGGGTTCAGGAGGAGAATAAATGCCCTCCCGGAATCTCATTTTGCATAAGGACACATTGCCAAATGTCCTTGTGGTGGTGTCGGACTATTCCTGGATTTAAGTCCAGACTCCAGACTCTTATTCTTCCTTCTTCTCCTGCTCGAACCAATTTCAACTTTCCTCAAAATTAAATCTAATCTTTCAAAATTAATGAGGAGGATCCCTGGTTCTTCCAGGGAGCGGAACAAAGTAGGACAGAGAGAAGAAAGGAGCTGTGTGATTAAAACTAAAGGAAATATCTGTCGAGGGAATTGCATAAACAAAAAGAAGATCTAAACGCCAAGTCCCCCATTACATCCTCCCCACTAACTTTTAATGAGTGACAAAAATTGCGACAAACAGACAAATAGGTGGTGACTCTTGCCTATAAGCATCCTCCATAGTATAAGTTTTACCCCAAAAGATAACGAAGGTTATTTGTAGCACTCGAGGAAGATCAACGGATCTTCAACCTTATACAAACCACACGCGGGGAGTCTTTCGTTATATAACAAAATTAAATGAGACATTGATTCAGTGCCAAACTTCAGCTAACCGCCGCCGCCACTGTCATCTAAGCTTAAGAGATAGCAAAATAATACAAAAGAAGATGCAAAAAGGGACTAGAAACCCGGGTTTTTATCCCAACTCAAGTCTTTTAATGACTAAACTCCACTTGAGTGCCATCAGGGAAAGGATAAATCTTACCATTTTCAAGATTCTACTAATGAGAAATTAGTCTTTTACACTAAGACCAAATACTACTGAAATACAATGGGAAAATACTCGCGCATCGCTTTCCCATCCCTAGAATATAGAAATAAAGAACATGTATTCTTATATCCCTACGTAACATCAATTTATACGTATAGAAGGAACGGAACGGAAGAATTACGACTATGAAGGTTAAAAAAGACCGAAAAACTTGAGAAATATGTTAATGAGTAATTAAAGCTAATGAACGTCAAGAGAACTCCGCCTTCTTCTCAGCTCTGTCACACGCTCAATCTTTTCTTTTACGCCTCTCTCCAGGATATTTTTAAAACCCACGCAATTCGTCCGTATTCTGTAAATAATTGAACATAATTAATAAATTCCAGATACAAAAGGCTCCACTTTGCCAGGAATCGGAGTTCAGTTGGTGAAGCAACGTCATACTTGTGTTGTGTAGCGCAGATGATTGAACTCTTGACAGAAGTTTAGAAAAACCTGCTAAACTAATAAGATGACATTTTGACGAATGTTCTTCACAGACAGGCATTACATTTCATTTCATTAGAGACTCCGTGCTAACCCAGCGAGCGAAAAATCCTGACACATACACACACACTCTTACACTTGGAGCGGTTGAGAAGTTGCAATTAAAGTTCTATTTCTAAACCCACAGCAGAGCACAGCAGAAGCTTTTACTAGCGGTAGGTTCTCCTTTTGTAGTACAGATAACGATTTCACTAACTAAGGTTCAAACACTTCACTCATTAGTTCCAGAATCTGTTTTTGAGGATGAAAAAGATGTTTTCATGGTTGCCACACAACGATCTTCTATCCCTTCCAGCCCCATCGCTGTTCCTTTTCAGCCAGACTCTCCTTCTCTCCACTCAATGATTAGTCTAAAAACTAAAAACCTTTATTTTCCCAATTAGTAATTTAATGATCTCATCGACATGCTCCACAAAATTTTACTTTTCCATAGTTACTTTACAAATGGTTTTAAAACATAGGAGCACCGTCTCTTTTCAAAGGAAACTATCTAGTCTATTGTTTAATTTTAATGAAGGGGCTGGTACAAACTAAGGGACCATGTGACACGAAAAAGAAAGTCACCACAGAAATCCAATCAAAAGCCTGTCCCTTCTTGTCCTCCTGAGAGACACAAGTGTGCCAAAGTATTCGCAAATTGGAGACATGGAGACGGGGGCGGAGGACCTCCTTGATTTGATCATTTGCCAAAATCCCTTGCCATGAGGTCATTAAAATCCCACTTGCTGAGTTACTTTCCGTTTGTTTTAAAACTATACCCCAAAATCAACTTCTTTCGGAATAGCCGAAAACCTGTCAATCACGGCATGGGGCCTTCCAAAAGGAACCATGGTCATAATGAGCCCCACTCTCTTACTCCCTCCCGAATTTGGATAAATCTCTCAATTCCTTTTAACAAAAGTTCCTACACTTTATAATCCTGGGACCATCAAACAATGGAGTCAAAAGGCCACATTAGCATTGATTCCCTGATTACACTCTCCTCAATCCTAATCCGTAGAGTCAAAGCTCTATGAAAGGAAACCCGTCCAATGACAATGAAGTCGAAGGGAGGCTAATTGCTAAGTGCTCCCAAACGGGGTAATAAATACGACCTCAAATATATATTAAAATAAATCAGGTGACAGTCACTGGTGGACCCTTGGACTAATTGGATCCTTCCATTATCAACCACAAGGGACACTAAGAAATAAAATCTCTCCTTTTCCTCAACCAAAAGACCTTAAATCCTTACCAGAGTAACCGAAGGTTGTGATTCATAAGCCTAAAGAAGCAGTTGTAAGATGCTGGACCAGGTGGTCAGTAAGTCGGTCAGTAAAATGAAGGATTGGCGCATGAGCATTGCCGCCGTCATGTCAAGTCGTCACTTTATAAAATTCAAATCAGACTTTAGTACGCCCATTATAATGGTCTAGGACATGCAAAGGCTGGCGCAGAGCCCTTGGAAATGGCATCTATGAAAAGACAAAAGGTCCAAATTAGCCTCATTAAAACTAACAGGGGATTGTTCTTGCCATAATTATATCAAACACCAGTAGCCTCCCTTTCCTTTCCTCATCACGTCACTTTCAGTAAAAGGGCTCTGGAGCAGTTGAAACAAAAGGCACCATGACAAACGCTTTACAATTCATTACGTATTCCCCATATGCTTCTTCATCCCTAATTATTCGGAGAACTTCATTATTAAAGTGTATCTTCCGTGTGCATATCAACAGTGAGCTAGGAGATCCTTAGTGTAGAATTCCTACCAGAAGCTGTCCAAAACTTGACATCTGTCTCTCTTCGTAATCCTCTTGACACTTAACACGACGAGGACCTTCCGTCTAATTAAAACTAAATTATACTGCAAACTTTGCAGAATAGTTGCAGAAATATTCTAATTAAGAAGACGGAGAGGAGAGGAGGGATTCATGATGTCGTCGTTTTAAGGGAAGTTGACGACAGCCAAGTTCAACACCACCACATGACATGAAGCTCTGGAGATAATGGGCAGAGGCACGAAGTCAGTCCCACCAGTCCTCAGCATGCAATCAGAGGACTCCAAACTTCCCTTAACTGATTATCAAAAGGGTGACTTCCAATTATGAATTTAATGAGTGCGTACTAATACTGCTGGCATCCTTCCTTCAAAAGTTCAACCACGCACAGGAGTTCATCATCATCAAACACACAATCTCAGCTTTAGCTTTAGTTTGAACACAACGAACACAGCGCTGGGAGACCGTTCCAGCCAGCTAACCTTTGCATGCTACTCCTACTCCTCAGAAATTGCCTTTTCGTGATGGAGAAAAGGGGGGAGCCCTGGAAACTTTGAAAACTGCCAATTAAAAGCATGCAAGGCTTGGTATTGGCTAGTAGTAGAGTAGTGTGAACGTGATAGCTGATGTTTAGCTTACGTGTGTTGGATTTAGAAGATGAAGCAAGTGGCTGAGCCTGATCCTTAACAAGAAACCAAGTGATTCCCTGGATCCGACTAATAAGAAGAGCACTTGAGAAGGAGACTTGAGATATAAAACCAAATCATGTCATCCATGGATTTCCACAAAAGCACCAGCCAAAAAGTCTTTTCCAGCCTATCGTCTCCAGCAGGGCTCAGATTTCAAAACCTTAAACACAAAGAAGAACCTTCAACCAACCTAAGTCCAACTAGGTCCATCTCAAATGAAACTTAATCCATTGGTTATAACGAAATGAATACCAAAAATACAAACTTTTCAAGTCAAATACCACACACAGGCATGTGGAATTGGATATGTAACACAAAGAATTATATTTTTATTATAGCTCTATATACGTCAATTTTAAAATGTTCCTCATGCATGACATTTTCTCATTCATACCTCAAAATTATGTACTTCTCACAACAACACATTTTGTGGGATTGTCAAGATTTAAGACGGCCAAGTTCACGACAATTTCAGCTGTGAGAGCCATGAACTCGATATTTTCGTGACAAACGAAATCCCATTGAAACTTCAAAACTCTACGAGTCACATACAAAGCCTATTGTTCACCATCAAATTAACAAAGGTCTACCCATTTATGTGACAAAGTTGTAAAGTTGAAAATGCAACAATGACAATGCTCTCCCGAGAGGAAATCAAACCTGAATTCGCGCAGTCTTTAATATGAAACTAAAAGCTAACGGTTCAGCATATGCCCTTGTATCCCTAAACCCTAGTTGAAGGCTCTTTGCCAAAACCCGATCCCGAATGTTAATTATACGCCAACGGCTACGGAACCAATCAACCTAAAACCAAGAAGAGTCATTCATCCGGTTGAACTTTTGCCATGTGCAAACCCCAATTTAATCCGGTGGGACCTCCAGCAGCACTCCACTACCCCCAATCCCATTTCCCTGTCATGTCAAGAAAGATTAAAAGAATAAATCAAAACACCTGCACCAACTCCAGCTTATGGACTTGGCCTTAAAAGACTCTCCCAGGTCTATACTATAGAGTATAATCTATCCATCGAAATTCATCCATAAGGACTCTTCATAGGAGTAACTTTTGTTTTTTAGAAGGCAGAAGGTTAATCAATAAGTGCCATAATCTAAAAGTGACATGACATGCTCATAATATGAAATATCTCAATTGAGTCTCATGTTCCCATCCAATAATCCAACTTAACTTTTAGCCCTTATGAAAAGGAAAGAATAAGGATTCCTTGACATTCTCTTTCTACCTTGGTATTTCCTATTAATAGGTTTTTATCATCTTCGAGTTGAATCCTGGTTGATGTCAACGTCAGAATGAAGAGAGTGATGATAATATGATTTTCTGCTCGTGTCACTCATCTCGACAACAACGAAATAGGAAATTACCACCAACACCAGCTTACCTATTTACAATTAACCATAGCCAGGGCCCTAATCTAATCCAATTCTAAACTAATCCACCTCAAGTGCCAGTCTCAAAAACCTATTGGTAATGCCTGATAACGAGCAAAAACGAAAGATCATAAAGCTTATTATTATACGCCTGCTCTTCTCTATTAAGCGGCTGCAAAAATTCCATCAACAAACCCCAATCCTCCCCCAATTATTTTCAGTTGTGAAGCATAATTTCCTATTTGGCAGGAAGAGATTTTTCCCATTAGATCCTCCAACACATCTTATGCACAAGCTTTTGTGCTCTGGTATTCTCTAATTAATGAATCCAAAAACGAAACGAACACATTTCTCCACTTGGATCCTTTGACTCACAGCCAATTTAAAAAGGTGCGAGGAGACAGGGATCTGCAGAAACAAAAAAACAAGCATAATGAACTCCAACTTTTAGCAGAAGGCGAAAAGATCAAATTTCAACTTAACGAAAAGGATAAATTTCCGTAAGTTGACATCACCACTCACTTGGGAAGGAGAGGTGCCACATTCATCAAAATCCAAATAACAAAGGTGTGTAACGAATTGACAAGAAAAAAAAACAAGAAACGAAACATTCCTGCGCAAAGAAGTAAGCTTCTAAAGGACATTTTCTGGAAATCTTTCGTTTTTTCCTGGAAATTCTGCAAATCACGAGTAGAATTGGAATTGGTTTGAAGAGGGGAAGATTGTTCCTAATTAATTTCCTGAGTGTGTGAGAAATAGGGTTTTTAAATGAATGTTTTAAGTTGTACAGGATCATCAATTTATGTTCTGGGTTGATTGAAAGTCTAATTAGAATCAGGAGGAGACGTTAAGGGAAGGAAAGGAGCACAAGGCTTCATTACCACCGCGCCATGGCTCCTTTTGGCTTATAATTGAAAACGAAGTTTTGTGCTATACAGTGAACTAATGAATAGAGAAGATAATGACTTACTGTTTATTACTGATTTGGGCTTTTCCCTATCACCCGCCGATGATTCCCTTTTCTCCAATTGACATTGATTGGTTTTTTAATTAAGTTGACACAGAGAGACATGGAGGGAGGGAGGGAGTAGAGACCCTCTTCAATTTCATTGTTTGTTGATATTTGGCAAGTTTAATTAAAATAAGGTCCTCTATCATCAGTACTCCTCTAGCTCTTTAGTTCCAGCCAAAACTAGCTCGTAGCTCCTGTGCTATAACTATCATCCAGCCATAACTCACACAAGTTCCCGTCACAAACAGCACCACCACACTTTACTTTAACTCTTTATGATTTCGGAAAACGAAAAGGGAGAAGGTTGCTGCCTTTCCGAAAGCATCTTTTGTTTGTAGTTTCTGGACTAGCAGTACTGGCCTCCAGCTCCGGTGTCATTCCTTATAATGTTAAAAAGAGGAAGCAGGAAAGCAAGTTTAGGATTGCGGTGGTTGTCCCACTTCTGCGTTTCTCTCCAATTATATTCCTTGCATTTTTGATATATGAAAATCCTAATAAAGCTTATGACACGTCGTCATTATTCTTCTCCTCTCCGCTTCTCAAAGGTTTTAATTAAAAAAGAAACAACTTTTAAAACGACGAGAGTGACTATGAGGTCTGGTTTATGGAAAACTCGTTCATTAGTTGAAGCTTCCACCAACACAAAGTGGAGAATGAGGGTCTTGTGTCAGGCCTGTATGAATGACACTCTGCTCCTCCTGGGGAAAAGATCTCTGTTCGTTATCCACTATATTCCAAAATGCTGGGCTTCTCTTAACTACTTCATTTTAATGAGCTCAATTTTTTGTATTCCGGGTTTCCTCTAGTAGTGTGTATCTTCCTGACACTTCTTCTCTCGGTTACTCGTGTGTCCTTACTATAGTTACTTAAGTAGCCTACTCAGCCACGGCTTGAATACCACCACCAGGCCAATTTTAATGAGATGATGTAAGCAAATTAAGGATGAAACATGGAGACAGATAGAATGATGATGGTAAAAGCCAAGGAAACTAGAAAGAAGAAAATCCTGATTATGAAGGAGTTGGGAAAGATATAATGCAAAATTAACGTCCACTTGGCTCCTGTCCTGGTGTTGGGAGTGTTGATTAATATACTCATGAGTCTTGAAAATCCGTCTTAATGAGAACATAGGAATGAGCAGAATCCCTAAACCCTAATTGAATTGGAAGGTGACGTACCTGAGTAAATGATGACTGAAGTGGAGGGGCAGAATCCAAGCCTAGGGTCAATTAATTAATTTCACTTAACCAGTTAAAGTGAATAGTCTTGTAGACTGACTGGCTATGGAAAGGAGTTAAACCAATTGAATTTATAATCTCTGAAGTTACGATTGTCCGAGAAGGGAAAAGTTCCGCTAATTGCTTCACGCCGTTGTTACTCTTCTACTCTGTGAGAATACCAAGTCCAAACCACAAACGATGCAAAGGCTAATCGTGTCAATTCACAAATTGAATTAATTAAATGAGGTTGCTCAATTGGTCTACCGGAATCTTCTAATCACCAATTAATTCGGACACCACGACACCAGTGTGCCTGTATAGAATGTTCCGGTAAAGTTTCACGTGCTTTTGGTGACAATAACGCCAAACTTGAACTTTAGTTTCTGCCTTGGGTAGCAGGAGTCAAAGAATGACTTACGGTGATGCCGGTGGGATGTAATTGCTCGGTGATGGTGGGATTGTTATTGGCTGTAATGGATGTAACGATGGATGATGGCAATAGCAAGAGTGTGTGTTTCCAACGATGTTCCTCGATCAGAAGTGAGCTCAGAACTGACTACAGAATCCCTCGGTTCTCTGATCTAACCAACAACAAACAGAACAAAAAGTGTGTGACTCAAACCCAAGAGCGAAAGCACACCGTGCGGAATTTCCCTCTCACACGCTGCCTTACGCTGATTCCCCTTCGGAATACGCTGCTGTGTGTAGTAGAATCTCGTAGAATCAAGCGCAGTGCTTTTACACCTTTTCAGATCCTGTTTCCCCCATTCGGAATTCGACCCTCACCACTCCTATTGTTGTCCTTTGTCAACAGACGAAAGAGAAAGGGAGCAAGTCTAACTGTAAAAATCAGTCAAAGGGCCTTAATTGTTCAGCAGTATAGTACATTTCGAATTGGGTTCATTAGACACCCGTCGTGGACTTGCCTGACTTGGCTTGGGAGCTTATGACTTTCCTTCCTTTTCCGCCATCCAGTGAAGCAATGCTGCGTGCGTTGTAGTCTTGTCATTGCTCTAGCTGTAATTCAATCAAAATAGAAAAAATTAAACCAAAATTAGCATTACAAGTTAGTTGTTAGCACAGAATTTTGGTCAAATGTGACAAGCGCCAACACCGGAAACTGAAATGTTTCATAATGAAATTACTTACAGTCTGTACTCGGTACTCTGACGATCACCTCTGTGTTCAAGCAGAGATCGACGGTGATGTGGCAGTGATGGTGTCAAAAGTACTCAACTCAACTCATTTTGGGATCCGAAACGCATGAAAATTCGGATTTTATAATTGAATTCTCAATTCTGGCACAGCTTGACACTTATTGCTCCCTTCCGTTCTTTCATCGACAAGGCTATGTGTAGCATCTGCAAAAACACAGCAAAAGTTGTCAAAAAGCGGTAACTAATTCTCATTAGTGATTAGTCCCTCTCCTGTGCGGAGCGAACGAACGGATTATTAAAAATTCTAAAATGTACAACTTTAATTTCCGATCACACCCTCCGGTTTTCAGAACTTACTTGCGCTATTCCATATGAACTTCCTGTTTCATTTTTTCAATTCTTTTTACAAGTCCTTCTGGCACGTCCTGGAATAATTGAATTGTTTTTTGTAATTTCCGTTTAGGTGCTGCATGCTGCTGGCAAATATCCAAAATAAAAATGCAAAGAAACAAAACAAAATTAATGCCAAGTTATTAAAACATAGAGCGTCTTACCTAATAATGATGACCCGAGATTGATGACTCATTAATACCCATGACCTGTGACCCTTAAATTACTTCTACGGAGCCATCATGACCATGACCTCGATATTCAAAACGGGCCTTTGTGAATCCATTTCCCGCCAGTCAGTCTTTGGCAGTTGCTAGAATTAACAAACTCGATCCTCGAAACAGCCGAATATTCCGATCGGGTCGCAAACGCAGCAACTGCCTTACCACAATATAATTGCCATTTAGTTCGATGGGGTTTTTCTTTAATTTGTTTTCAACGGAGCCGATTGGATTGATAGGTCATCGGAGGTCAATCGTAGAGTAAGGGAAGAGACCAATTCCTCTTAGTTTTTAAACATTAGGGATTGACATTCATCATTTATAATAATCTGAATACAGTTGTTTGCTCTGGAGTCTATTGACAACAATCGTTTTTTTTATTTTCAATCAAATTTTCAACATGGCGCCGAAGATTAGAACGATTTCTCACCTTTCACACAAATGAACCATCAAGTTCCATGAATTACCTGAATTTCCCTTATTTTGATAAAGATTAAAATGAGTTTGTTCCCTTGATTCGAAGAAAACAAAATGAAATTATTTGTTTATAATTTCTAATTTTATGATTAATTTCATTTCTAATTTATGATTAATTTCATTTCTAATTTATGATTAAATTTCATTTCGTAATTAATTTATAATGTCTTTGGCACAGCCGCTGCTATTTTTGTAGTTATGTTTATTAGAGTATCTGGTATCCCCAGAAGGTGGCAAAGTGGCGACAGACCGAAATGGTGAAATTCATTGCATCATTAAAACTTCGGACCGGTCGAAGAAACCCAAGTTGTATGGAGTTAGAAAATAAAGTTTCCATTGATTTTCAAAAATGCGACATGGTCGGTGTTTTCTGCGACTGCCACAAACTGCGAAATAAATTCTTGCTTTTTTGCTGGTTTTTCGTTAGGGCCGCATGGTGTCGTGACTTTTTGAATGTGGTTTGATTTCGGCCCAAGAAACGCCTGCTTTTGTGTTTGCCAGAGAGAGTGCCGAATTGGAACTTTATTGTGAAAGTGCTCTACACAAAGAACAAAAGAGTCTGCCTGTGGCCTCCACTTTTTCACTCTCCATTCCTTCTACAAATTCTAAAATATCCTGTAGATTTTCAATCAATTTGATCTTGTTTTTAACCTAATTGACATTGGTCTTGCGACTGTGGGTGTTTCTGGGGTCAACAGACTGTCAGAGAAGGTGAGATTTAGCTACGATTAGTCTTATCAACGTACCCTTATGCCTATCCCTTTTCCCATGCTGTTGTCTATACGTCTATAATTTGTAACTTAGGCGCTGATTGGAAGCTCTATTTATTTTCGTTAATTTGCAGAACTGAAAATCAGGGGAACATGGAAAAGTCCCCTGCCCGTGTATTAGCAACGGTACAAACGGCTGATGCCTCAAACTTGCAACCAGCGCAACAAGGGTACTCTGAAGAGGAACGAAGGACACGTGTTGCTGTTCCATCTGACCATGGTGAAGGGGTTCCCACTGAAGGAGGGCAGGCAACCAGGGCACCAGATTACAGTCAACAGCAGCAGAATTGGGTGGCACAAATGGCACAGAATCAGATCCCACCTGAATTGGCATTCATGCAAAGCGGCCCATTTTTTCCGAATGCGTACGGAGCCATGGCTCCTATGGACCAACCAAGGATGATGGAACAAGTGCAGCATCCAAACCTTGGCTGTTACAGTCAAACTGCAGCGATGAATCCGTATTGCATGCCGATGTACAACTTTGCTCCCATGCAGTGGCTGGCTCAAAAGTATTGTGCTCAAGAAGCCGAAATGAACAAGATGAAGTTGCAGTTGAGCATCGTTCAGAACACTCTTCAAGAAGGGTTGTTGAACAAGAATGGTCAGTCTCAACACAACAACATGGAAATGCAAGTTACAAGTCCTCTTCCAAGCAATGTCACTCCGCTGAACTTGAATGAGCATGGAACCGAAAATCAAACGCAAGTAGAAGATGGTCAAGGGTTGACTGGAGTCACGCTTCCAAACCCTCCTAATTTTGAAGATCCACCATCCGTATGGTCAATGGAATCCAGGAAGCAGCCAAAATTGAAGGCTAAGAAGAAAAAGAAGAAACAAAAGCAGAAGAAAGTCTCGAAGGCCTGTAAGGA
>VNWY01000913.1:0-25057 GCA_009869845.1 Pseudachorutes palmiensis | reverse complement strand
TCGTCGTCTCTCACCGTGAAAATTCCATAAACCTGAAGATTTTTTAGCTAAGAATCCGAATAATGTACCTAATATGTACCCGATTATTGCCAGGACATCCCGGTCCACTTCAGAACTTGAAAAGTTTCCAACAAGGAAAAGTGAAGAGTCAGCCATTTTCTTGCTTGTCTAAAAACTAATTTCAAGGCCGCTTCCCTCTCGTGAGTTGTGACCGCAATGACCTCAAGTGAGTTTACTTATCCCAATGTCACCCTTATGTATTTAACTTTAGTATAATCTCCACCCTGTAGGTTTTGCAATGATGTTCACGCTTCTTCCGATTTCCTTGGTCTTCACATTGACATTCGTTTTAGCTGAACGCCACATTGCGTTCGAAGGAGCATGTGGTGGGGACAACACTTGTGACAAGAACCGAGGTCTCTACTGTGACCCCGATACGAGGATTTGCCGCTGCTCCGAAGCATCAGATTGGGTTTTGGACTACAGTGACGAGTGGCACTGCCGGGTCAAAGAAGGAAAGAAGTGCGGGCGCTCTACGAACTCTCCAAACTGTGAACGAGGACTCCATTGTTCTCCGGTCAAGGAAGGTGACCACTCGTCAGAGACTATTTGCAAATGTCCAGAAGGGAAGGTATGCGCTAATGGCACTGGCATCAACTCACGGGAAGACTCAGCGAATTTCGACCCGGATAAAATGTCAGCCACAGCTCTCTCAAAAGGATTCCAACAGATGGCTCTCGTCCTCATCCTGCTCGCCCTCGCCATTGGCTTCCTCTGCTGAATTAGCCTAATTGGATTCTAAAAATCTAATCATAAAGCTCCACTGACTAACTGTCGATTACTGAATTTGTGAAGAATAAATCAAGAAAATGTGTCTCCTATTAGAGAGTATCGTCGTTTGTCCTAAAGTGGAAGGTGTATTAGTCTTTTACATTCAAGGTGTATTGTCTGAAAGGTCAAGTAAGGTCAAAGGTATGGTCGAGTGTCATTGACAACAAAACCTGTAAGTGAATTCAACAAAAAAGTAAACAAATGCAACCTCGGCCTTCCGTCACTTTCATTTCTTCTCTGTTCCAGGGAAGAACATAAAAATCGGCTCCCTTCAATCTTTCGGATCCAAAGAATTTGTGAACGTAAGTTGACCTTTATTCGTCCCACACGAACACATGATTAATTGTTGTAAAATTGTCATTCTTATGATTTTGTAGGATGTCTGAACCTGCAAAAGCCCCAACTGGGGAACCAGCAGCAGCCCCTGTCAGTGGCACCTCCAGCAGCCCAAGCTCCAGCTGCAACGGCGGAAGAACCTCGAGATTCTGGACCACCCAAACTTCCAGGAGAGTCAGCGGCTCCGTCGAAATCTACTCTCCATGATGCTGAAGAAAAGTCGAAAGCGAAGAAAATGGCTTACTTCATCTACAATCCGATCAACGGGCGGGTCATGGGTCGCTCAGGAAGAAGCTGGTGTAAGGCTTTAGCTTAGAAAAGACTTGATATAAACTGACGGTAATTCTTTGCAGTGTACATCTTCGTTTCCTACGTCCTTTACTACTACTTGATCTTCACCTTCTTCTTCCTTGCTCTCTTCTTCCTCATCCAATTCTCTGGAAAGTACAAACCAGATTATGATGCACAAGATGGCTGGAAAAATAAACCTCATATCCTCAAGTACGCAACTGGACTGGCCGCTTTCCCAACGGCTCGTGCCCCAACTGAAACCAAAAATCCAAAGACAAAAGTCGCCAGCAGTACAATATTCTACGACGCTAGAGACAAAGATACTTGGATGGATTACGTCACGCGTTTGAACAATACCGTGGTTGGATTGTCAGGAGCTGGTGAGTATAAACCCACCTAACCTTGTACCAAAGCGAACTAAATTAATTTTAACTTCCATAGGCATAACTGATGCTGATTCTGGCCCATGTACTGTTGCGAACAATTTTGGATACCCTGACGCACCTTGCGTACTCATTCGGTTTAATCGGGTATTTTAAACTACAAAGTTCTTTGTTCATTTCATTCATGTGGAAATTGTTCAAGGTCTTTGGATGGGCTCCGAAATCAATGAAAACCTTGGGCGAGTATTTGGAGAAAAATGGATACAGTCCGCGCGTAGGATTTCTGAAGGAATTCAATTTCTTCAAAAACTATTTGGAACAGAATCCTAATTTCAAGGACCGTGATAAGCTCTTCGTAAGTCTAGTTTTAGCTGATGACTGATAAGGTCCAATTGGTTTCTGTTTGTGTAATCTAAGGATGAAACTGCTGGGGTCATGTGCCAACCAGACGACTCTGGAGATCTAAGTGGTATTGGGCCCATTGCGTACTATCCTCAGCCTGGAATCTCTGTCGCAGCATTCGGCGATAAGTCTCACTGGGACGAGAAAAACTTGGAAGACAAGGACAATCGTTGGAACTGGACGCCATACATGTTCGTACAATTCCCAAACCCCCGAAGTAAGCTTTTTCGGATATCTTTTTAAAACTGAGGAGCTAATTGGCTTTTGGTTAGAAAATACATTCATTGGAGTCCTCTGCAAAGCTTATACGGAATCTTTGGATCTCACCTTTCTGCGTGAAGGAGTTGCATCGGTTCAATTCAGCTTCCTCATCCTCGAGGATGCTGATATGAAATACGTCCCAAATGTTTAAAGTCACATACTCACTACAACGTCAAAATTAATTCGTGTTATACACGAACCAGGTTGAATGTGAAACTGAATTAAATCTCAAAGTTTTCCTGTCATGGCAATTTCTCAGTGTCCCGGGCTGATTTGTTATTTCTTTTAATTTTCCAAAGCCAACTACAACTTTGACCCTCCGAAAGTGACCCCAAACTTTAAATTTTTTGTAGTTCCATCCTCATTTTCAAACCTCGCTTCCCAAAATGAATCGGCGACTGACGAAGCGATTGGCAAACTCAGTTCAGCAGCAGCATGAACTGGAGGAAGACGAGGAAGCGGCAATTGGAGGGCGCAGCAATGTCTCCGGAAACCGTCAGCAGCGCTCAGACCGAAACTCAGGCCAGCAAGCGCAGGACGTTGAAGATGACGTTGGAGATGAGCTTGCGTTGAATCGCGAACGCCCGTATGAGTCTCTTCCTCGCTTCACATTCGGATTACCAAAGTCTCGGCCATCGAATTCGGGAATACCCGCTGAAGCTTCTAACGAGCGGATGCGTATACCCGAGCAGCCACCACGTCTTGGAGCTTCCATTCTTCGTTTGCCGTCACCCACTGCGCAGAAGGCTGCACCTCAACAGTCCCAAGGTAACCAAGGTTGGTACACCAATGACGAAGACGACGGAGATGAAGACGAATACGAAACCGAACGTGAGGAAGATGAAGACTGTGACCCACCTTCGCTCCGAATGGACCAACAACGTCGTGACAGATCCGGGAAGAGAACGTCTAGTAAGCAAGTATTGTACAACAAGAAATCAAATGGGAACTCAAAGGCCCCTGCTACCAAAAAGTCAAGCTCAGTCTTGCGGAAAAGCAGCCGTGGTAAAGACATCAGTTCCGGAAGAGATGGAAGAGACGATGTGAAACGCTCTCGTAATCTTGGTAAAATCTTTTTTCCTTTTCCATTACAAGTTTTGTAGCTTTATATTTTTATTTTGTTTCAACAGGCGGGTCTGGGTCGAACTCAAGCGGTCGAATGATGCGAGGTGGATCCAGTAGCTCTCGGATGAACAACAACAACGACATCGTCCCATTGGCTATTGAGATCCCAGACACTGTGACAGACGTGGATGCCTTTCGTCGGTACCTCTCAGTAAGACGCGGAGCCATTGGGCCCTTGACTACTTCAACGTTCCGCCCATTAACGGACCCAGTACGTAACTCATTTTTCTTATCAATTTTAAAGCACTCAGACTCTACTGTTCTGGAATCCATGAGTGCAGGAGGCGGGGGGTCGAGAATTCGATATCTGAATGAAGGCGCAACAGCAGCAGCGGGGGCAGCAGCAAGTCTCCTTATTCAACGAAAGTCAATGGCACTCTCCCACGCAATCATCACCCTCGCTCTC
Source organism: Pseudachorutes palmiensis (assembly GCA_009869845.1). Classification (NCBI taxonomy): domain Eukaryota; kingdom Metazoa; phylum Arthropoda; class Collembola; order Poduromorpha; family Neanuridae; genus Pseudachorutes; species Pseudachorutes palmiensis. The sequence goes on along the minus strand of VNWY01000913.1, from coordinate 21,022 downwards.
TTGTCTGCTTCTGCTTCCCAACTTCGTTTCGTCGTCGCCTACTCTAATGCTCATTCGTACCCTGCTCTCAACTACTTCCTCATCTGCTCAAGCATCTTTGTCGAAGTAAGTACCTTTGACCTTTGCGAACTGCCAACGTATGCCAACTGTTTCTCTCTTTCTAGATTCTCGTCGGTATCGGCTATGTGGTTATCTCTCGCTTCGAATTTACAGAGCGAACTCTCGACAAAACAAATACGTATTTAATCTTTGGACTTTTCTTCGTCGCAATTGCAAATGTGGTCATTGCTTCCTTTGCCCTGGATGACCACGTTTGTGAAGTAATGCTCGCAAAACAAAAAGAAAGGGAACAACAACAGTATGATACGTTAGACCAATCACTCAATCCGCGTAGTAGTAATATCGCCTAACCTTATTACAAGTGACGATGAAAGAGAGAATAAAAAAATTCAATGTGGTCGATTGTGTCGCCAAGACTCTTTGTTTGCCTCAATTCCTGACGTAAAGGTATGTTTTAGCGAATTGCGGCATGCGCATGCGGTCCTGGCCAGGCCTTGCTATGCTGACTGACCTGATCTCATGGGTTCTGCATCAATCGACATGAAGTTCTTGCTCATCGCCTTACTCATCGCGTCTGTTGCCGGGGACGACATTCTTGGTCACATCCCAGAACTGGGGCCTTGTGTCGGCCCATATTGCCACAAGAAAGGGGACGTTGAGGGAAGAGATCAAAGTGAAGGTTGGTCTTCTGTTCCTTGATAAAAACGAAAACGTTTAAAATTCGATTTCTAAAAGGTTGCTTTGGTTCACGAGCTGCACCTCTACAAAGCTGTTCCCGGCAGATGGCTCTCATCCTCATCCTGTGCGCCCCGCTTCATCGCTTCCTCCGCTGAAAATCAAGGAATTCATCAACCTAAAATTACAAGAAGCTTGAAAAACTTTGGGTTGCAGAATAAATCATGTCCTAAAATCGTCAGTCTGGAAATCCACACGCGTCTACCCACCGGAAATGAAGCCCACACCCTTATAAATTATATGTTACCCGCACTTAAATCGTTAAGACGAGCACGGAAGCATAAGATTCTGCATAATCTCTCGAAAACGCGACTGTATTTGTCAGTTCCTCATTGAGAAACACTCCGAAGTAAACTACGGTGGATCTGGCCATTGTGAAAATGGAATTAATTTTATTTTCTGTAGCGTTCATCCTCTGCCTGTACTTGGTCAAACGAATTCCAAAACGAAAACTCCCACCAGGTAAATTCTAGAATTATGGTAACAGGTAAATTCTAAAAATTTAGTTTAAACTAAATTCAGGTCCTACTGGAATCCCAATTTTTGGTTACTTGCCCTTCATGGGAAAAGTCCCTTGCCTCACTGTGACAAACCTTGCAAAAAAGTATGGAAAAATATTCACCTTGCAATTAGGGAAATATCCGTAAGATCCTTAAAGTAAAAGACCTTTAGCTTTATAAAAATTGATTGGAGCTGCTTTTAGAGTTGTTTTCGTCAATGACCTGGACACAGTGAAGGAGCTGTACAAATCCGAACTGCTAACGGGAAGGGCTCAGTTGGACATCTTTGAGCCACGGGGATACTACGGTCAGTCTGATTGGTCATTGAGGTTTGCTAATTCCAGTTTTTGATTACTAATTACTAACTAATTTAGGCTTAGGACTTCTGGAGGGAAGGGATTGGGTGGAAGTGCGGAGGTTTATGATGCCTTGTCTACGGGATTTAGGCTTCGGGAAGAGGTCAATGGAGACTTCCATTGTTGAAGAAGTCCAACGCTGCACTCAATTCTTGAAGTATCTTGAAATACGATTAACTCAGGAATTTAATAGATAAATAGTACATCAATAAGTGGGCCTCCATTGTTTGTTTAGGGAAAGAAGTGGAAAGCCGCTGTACCTGAAACCGTTGCTGGAACTGGCCGTGATCAACGCCCTCTGGGAAATACTTGCAGGAGAAAAATTCGATATTGATGACCCCATTAAGCAAAAAGTCGCCCACATCATGGCCGAGTTAGCTCCAGGAATCCACAATTAGCAAGCATACAAATTAATTCCAAATTACGCAGGGGTTTAGCAGCGCAAAATCTCGTGGGACTTGCGTCCTTTGTCCCATGGTTGGCTAAACTGCTTCCGGAAATCTCAGGCTATGCTAAGGGAATGGAGTACTTTGGATACCCAGAAGACCTAGCTAGGGAAATCATGGCGAAGCATATTGCAACACATTCCTGTGGCAATGAACGAGATTTCATTGACATTGGACTGACAAAGATTTACAGCACGACAGATCCAGGGTCGCAGTTTTACAAAGACAGAGGAAGTAAGTATAATTATGTTGTCACGGGTGGATCAACGTTGCCTGCATTTTGTCATTAATTTTCAGTGAGAAATCTTCATTATACGGTTCTTGACATGTTCTTTGCTGGGTCTGACACCATGAGTTCAACGCTCGGCTGGTCATTCTTGTACCTGTCCATTTGGCCACAGATCCAGAAGAAAATTCACAATGAAATTGACGCCGTGCTGAGGACACGACTGCCGTCTCTTGAAGATCGCCAAAGGTTAAGGAGAATCTAGGATTTACGGCCTTATTTCAATTGCCCCTTTTGCACATATTTCTAGTATGCCGTATGTGGAAGCAACAATGGCGGAAGTACAGAGGAAGTCATCAATGGTTCCATTTGGGCTATTCCACGCTCCCATTCGAGATTTCGAGTATGCCGGATACCACTTCCCCAAGGGGACATTCTTCTTGGCGAACATTCATCGAATCCATCAAAACCCAGAGCATTGGGGCGACCCTCAGAACTTCCGTCCCGAAAGATTCCTGACCCCTGAAGGGAAATTTCGTCGGGATGAACATTTGATTCCGTTCTTTGTAGGGAAAAGGACTTGCCCCGCTGAGAATTTAGCAATGATGGAATACTTCCTATTCCTTGTCGGGATTTTACAGAAGTTTGAGTTCTCATTGGATCCGGGTCACCCGGTTCCGGATATTGGACCACGGGCTGGTTTTATTTTGACTCCACCCAAGCATGAACTGATAGTCAAAGTTCGTAATTAAAATTGGAAATGATTGAACAACTAATCCCCAGATAAAGACGAATTAGCGTCAATTGCCTTTTAAAATCAGACCGACAAACGTCAAACTGATAAAATGCGATAATTTTTAGAAATGCAGTTCCCGATAATGTAAATAGCGTCATTTCAGCAACACCAAAGTAATTACTTCCTGCAGTTTCCATTTTCCAGTGACACCATGACTTACATCACCTTCGTGTAAGCTTTAATTTACACTTCGTTTACCAAACCATTTTTAATTTTAATTTTATGAAATCAGCCTATCCTGCGACAAAGAGGAGGACCCTGGGTTTCTGAGATTTCGCATTGGAGGACTGTCAATTTCTCAAATCAAAAGCTCTGGGCCGCTGCAAGTGCTGTTTGAAAGGGCAAAGGTCACAGAGTTCCTAGGATCTCATACTGTCTGGCTAAGGTTAGGGACTTTAGGGGCAGAAAACGGTAAATTGAATCAAGATTTGCTATAAGTATGACGCCATAAAAACGCTAACTTTACTTTCCTTGTTTAGCACCAAGTTTAATCGGTTTGAGGCAAGAGCCGGCTATAGAAGCGGTGATTCCGTTTTTCAATCAATTTGAAGAATGGGGGTATACCATGTTCGGGAATTCACCGCAAGTGACCTCTGCTGCTTCGTCAAAGTCCAATCAAAATGGTTCGCTTGACCATGACGCCATGACATGGACTTGGTTCTTTCAGAAACCCGCTGGTCACGGAAGGAAGGAGGAAGGTCGTTTTGTCAATAATCCATACGGGTCGCCAGCATCGGTGAAGAAAGGACTCAGAATCCCGAATCCCGATTACTAGAACGCACGTTAGAAAACTAACTGTGTAGTTTCGAATGTTTAGTTTTACTCGCTGGTAGAATAAAACACGGCGCCGTGAATATCATCATTCATTCATGGCATCCTTCATGAATTCTTGACCTCTTTTGACCTTAGCTAAACGCATAGGTATTAGGCTGCAACAACAGTAATTAAACTCAAATTAAAACGTTAATTTCAATTAAAAAATTGAATCTTTTCAATAAAATGTTTACCTTGAAATCCGGTCTCATTTTCCTCAAATGGCGTCAAGCCGGGAGGAATTTTAGGTCAGCTGTTTAGAATTGTTATTCAAGTTTCATTGATTTAATTGAAGTGAAAGTTAATTAATTGAAAGTTAATTGAAGGTCAAAGGTACCCTTGGAAGTTGGGGTTCGTTAGATGGAATCAAGGCCACCGAACGACACAGCAGATTCCTCGGATAAATCGGCATTACACTTCAAAAAAATAAGGTAATTGTGTCTGTGTCCATCTCATTTAAAGACTGTAAATTGATTGATTAATTACTGTGTTGAATAGATTGGATGAGAATATGATTCAACCACAAGCTCAAGCGGTGCTGAATGAAGCCCAGAGTTGGCAAGAGACAAAGGTCACGATCAAGGAGAGAACAGCATGTCTCCTCAACTCTGAACGATTGAGTGATGTCATTTTGTAAGCTAATTTAATCTAAATTAATCTTAAATCATGGTTGATGGTTGCATCATTGTTACTCTGATATTTTAGTTTGGTCGGACAAAATGAAACACCCATTTTTGGTCATAAAACGATACTGTCTGCTGGGTGAGTTTTTCCAGACTTTTGGGGTCATCATAGGGTTTCCAGATGTATAGCTTGAGCGTTGATCTTTTTTTACAGGTCACCATATTTTGAGAAACTGTTTTATGGACCGATGGCTACGGCAGAGTCCAGTATCAAAATTCCAGATATTGAGGCTGACGTATTTCTCGGGTTTCTCAAGGTAAAAGAAGGTCGTAGTTACGTGTTAGTTGGACTGGATTTTAATATTGGATTCTTGATGTTAGTATTTGTATACGGACGAGTTTGACAATTCTATGGATGATGTGGATACGATGCAACTTCTGCAGCCGTCAAAGGTTTACCTCGTTCCTCACCTTGCGGATAAATGCACGGAGCTACTGACTGAGAGAATTAGTCCAGAGAACGTTTTGATCATTTATAACCGGGCGCTGCTTTTTGACGAGACGCGTCTTGCTATATTATGTCTTCGGTTCTTGGATCGGTAAAATTCTTTTCTAATCGGACCTTGAGTTTCTCATAGCCTTGATTTTTGTTTTGATTTTTTCCTTACGTCCTCCAACAGGCAAATTGACAAAGTGATTGCAACTGAGGCTTTTCTCGAAGTTGATCTGGAAACGATGTCAACCCTGCTTGAACGCCAAAACCTCCGAGTGGACGAATGCTCGTTATTCAAAGCCGTGCTGAAGTAATTCGCCTAAATCCAGATTTTTAATATTTACTTTAGCTAAATTGAGAGTCGTATTTTAGATGGACTGAAGTCGAGTGCCAAAGGAAAGAACTTGAACCATTCCCAATCAACAGGAGGAAAGTACTTGGGAAAGCTCTTTACCTCCTTCGATTCCCGACGATGGGCCAGGAAGAGTTTTGTATCGACGTTGTCCCAACTGAGATTCTAACGGAGACTGAGATCATCGGGATCTTCATGAACATGTGCATTGGCGAAGGTTTAAAGTACGGGAATCATTTTGATGCTCACAAGCTCATAATGTTAAAAGGTTAAAAGGTCAACTGAATATGTTACAGGGATCAGCGCCCAGAGACTCCTTTCGGCATCCATAAGCGAGTCTTTAAGCCAAAGCTCAATCAACTCAATCGCTTCTCGGACGTGCTGAGCAAGGTTATTAGCATGACCTTGTCACACCCTTCCCTTGGGTCAATGTCATCCTGTGCCAACGATGTCCTCTACACTTCGAAACTAAGGTAAACGACTTAGTTCTTATAGAAACTGCCTCCATCATTACCTTTAAAATTGTCATTAGATTTCGAGTGGATCAGAGAATTTTTCTGCATGGAATCGGGGTTTACGGAATTTCAAGCCCCGTGCCAAATACCAAATTCACAGCCGCAGCTTCGGTAATCAAAGGCCAGACGACGCTTTCAATGAAGACTTCAGCAAACGGCAACAGTCGCAGCTACGATTTCCGCATTCCGTTTCAAGTCATGGTAATTGAAAATTAACGTTACTCCGGTTCTACTTCTATTTTATACGTTTTTATAGTTTGATCTACCCATTGAGATCTTACCAAATGAAGAGTACATGCTATCTGCAGTCCTCAAGGTCAGTTTTCCCAAGTTCCGGTCCAATTTTGTGCTTAGTTTGTTCCATTTTTCGAATTTCTAAGACTTTTTTATTGTATTTAGATTGTTCGAGAAACAGTTACAGTCATTGGAGGTATTCATTTTGGTTCTGGATTTCTGAACACAACCTCGAGTTCTTATGGTCCAGTGCTGAATGTTGATTCGTACTACGGGAGCAAGGGGAAGGCTCAAATCAAAATGGAATGTGAGGATGGAGCCGTTGTCAACTTTACCTTCCTCACACCCACAACGTTCCACTGCTCGGATACATTCGTCATGGGTCAGATCCCTCAAATAATCTTTAGCGTTTAAAAGTGCAGCTTTACTGCCGATTCCTTCCCACTTGTCCATTCCAAGTGTACTGGAAGCTCTCCAGTTAAGTGTGAAAAAATTGTTATACTGCCGAGACTGCTTTATGCAAGGCCAAAGTTACTATTAATTACGCAATTTCCAATGTACCCTGCCCTTGTTAGGTACCTCTTTCTTTTTAATTAGTCCCCACACCTGAAGCTTTACGTGCCAAGCTACCAATGATATCGTTGTTTATTTTTACTTGGGGTTTTACCAGAATAATTGTAATTTAGAGTCATTTAGGTATCAGCCTTAAGCGTCTCCATCAGGTGCTGTTCTTAGGGTATATCCTGTACACCCCAATCAGCATAAGTTTTTCCTAGTCTCTCACAGAGGATGAATGAATTCAATTTAATTACCATTCGACAACTGTAACTACAAAAACAAATTGTGGGGATTCGTTTAACTTGAATCCGGTTCTCCTATCAATCAGGCAGGTAGAACTACGCATTTTGTCAAATCCAGGTTTTTAAGTTTACTTGACTCGGTGCATTCTGTTCATTCTGTCAATTTGAGATCCGTGTCCCCTTTAATTATCTCCAAATGTAAAAAAAAATGAGCATGTTTCCTAGAATTTCTCCAATTTTCCATAAGGCTTCAGGGCTTCAAGTTTGCAATTTTGTAGGGAGTAAATCAATCGTCTGTGGAATCAAGTTTTTGGACATTTACGATGACATTGACCTCGGTTAATTTCTTGACTTTGAGACAATGTAGCCGGTCTTGTCAATGAAATTTGCAACTTTTGTGCAAAGGATAACTAAAGGATTTCTCTTTTAATCTGCAGAGCCAGGGACACTACACATTTTTAGTAAAATTTAATTTTAACCTTAAATATTTTCTGAAAAAACTAATTAATCACTTTGATTTAATTCTACTTTGAGAGTAATGATGGTTTTAGCAATACATTTCTAACTTTGTACAATTACAAGTACAGGGCGGCCATTTTAGCCCGGCCTCACAAAAAGCGTCGCCATTCCTCAAAACCTGCTCGCGCGTAATACTTCCGAAGGTAATGTTTTTTTGTAAGCGCTCGATGAGAATATTAATGCTGGATTTCATCGGAGAGTTAAAGGGCCACTGAATTCACGTAATATCCGAATTCATTGGTCAAAGGGCCCCCATTATATGTGGAATTGGCAATGCATGAATTCACTTTGCTCCCTAAGTGCTCTCTTTCTCTTTGTACAATTAGTTAAAGTACTAATCCTTAAAAAACAACTACGATGAAGAAAAGTTGAGATTGATCACAGGCAATTGATTGGTTGACATTTTCTCATTCCTCTTGTCCAGTGGTGAGTGGAGATTCAGGATTTATGATTATGCAGTCAGTCGAGGTCATTAGGGGGAAGGTCAGTCTAAAGTGTTCCGTCAGTTCGAATCAAACGTTTCATTCTGTCAGTTCTTCCCTTCCTGCGATCCTTCCGGCGTCAATCTTCTCGTATACTGTTCACTCCGTGCTGGTGGCGATGATGCTTGTTTGTATTTGTAGAGAAATTGGCACGCGTCAGGACCTGACTTCGACAAATCCCGTCTCGTCCCATTCGCTTCCCTTCCGGGCATGCGATATCAGGGACATTGTTGATATAAAAACGCATCTTCCTGTTCCCATTCAGCTTTGAATCATCCGGAAGTCCGAAATTGTCTTTTAGTCTGGGTCGGGCAGCACATCCTTCCGGCTCTAGGCTTATGAGGATGAGGGTAATGAGGAGGAGCGAAGAGATCCATCGGAGCCAATAACAATCGTTTCCGCAATTGACACGCATCTTCTGCAAGAAAGAAATTAGCAATTAGCAAACTTTCAGAAATAGAAAAAGATTTTGGGTCCCTTGAACTTCAAGGCTTGAAGGTCAAGGGATCATTCACCCACCCTTTGCCTTTACGCTGAAAAGCTGCCAGAAAACTCTGCCAGAAAAATGCAACTTTCCTTCTTTCCAGGTTTTGAGCACTTTGGTTTTATACTGAGTAATAAAAGGGGGTTGAAGCGCTTCAGACTTCCGGGTTTTGTGAATTTAATTGTCCCACGATGAGCTAGAAACCTAGATTTCCAGTCTAATTTTAATTTACTGTTTCTCCAGTGTGTCTGTTGCTATCCTTCGATCGGTGAAAGTTTCCACCTTGACATGGTAAACACTCTCAACGTTTTCTGTCCTTTGTCCAAGGCTATTAAAATAAGGAAGTCTTTTGATTCCCTGGAAGCTTAAAGTTTATAACGACGGTTCTAAGCTGACCGATTTCCTGATGCCAATGGCCCCTTGTTTCTTTAGAAATGGAGGTGGATGACACTTTGACCCTATTGTTCTCCTAATCCCAAACCCCGATACTTCTATCCACTTACGCTCGAGCAGAACTAAAGTGGCTGTATTAATCAATGATTAATTGGAAATAAGAGGGCTGAGGGGACGCCGTTTTTGTGAGAAGATGTCCAACCGGTTGACACGTCTCGAAGAAAGAAAAGTGCTGGACTTGGCTTGCTTTGCTTATATACGAATACTGGCTTTGGCTGGATCCGAATGAATTCAATTGGTTCCATTATTTATATCAGTTGAAGTTGTAAACTTTTTCCAGCAACCCCTGATACACCATGTTAATCTTAATTTTTTTAAGCAATCAGGGATATGTCGGAGGTGGTCAAAATGTACCTTTCAATACTCAAAAGCTTCTGCAGAATCAGATGAAATAAAAATCAAACAAGGCCCATTGTTATCCATCATGGCCACGCACACTAGGCCTACCTTAGTCCCACAAATATACGATCCTAGCTAGTACTTAAAATAATTACGTAAGTCATTTCTATGAAATGGGAATTAGGATGAGGGGAAAAAGTACTCGTCTAAGAGTTCATACATCCAACGATGTCATTCCCACGATTTAACCGTCACGACAGATTCAATACTCTCTAAAAGTCTAATAGGAATCGCTGAAAGGAAGCCGCTGATGACACACCTGCACTAAAGCCTATGCTATCTATTAGCTCTATTAGAATTTATGCAAATGTGAACTAGTTTCTCTAGCCAATTTACTCAGTTTTGGCAAAAAAAATGCTACAATGAGGGATTGCCTGGTACCTGACTGTCTGGCAAGATCAGAAATCCGCATCATCCCTCAAACAACATTACATGACCAATCTTAATCATGTTCGCCGCCTTGTCTGGCTTGATTTGCAATAAATTTTGCAAAACTCTAACAACAAAAGCAAGTTATTTGCAAAGTTGTTTGCGTCCCGCGTTAATTACGAGCATTGAGGCTTCTAAAGCCTCCATATAACGTGGCCTCAATGGTCTTAAGCCCTATGCCTCACACGCGCCATTTTCCGCTGAAATCCTGGGTTGCTAAAAATTCATCATAGGGAATCCTCTACTTGACAAATGCTAAGGAAAAAGAGTGATGAAGCACTGTTGAAAGAGTTATTTACGACCCCCACGGTCCTTCAATACTTTTCAGGTTCTTATGCAGTGACACTAGAATTCACTGGAAACCGGAATAACCCTAAAGATCCGGAACGGTGTGACTTTGACTTTTATTGGATCGTGACAGCTCACTAGCTTACTGCCACAGTGAGCCAGAATGCACTTCATCAGCATGAAAAGTGTAAATTTCATCACTCGAGAGGGTACCTATTGATTATAGACCAACGTAAGTTGTAGTAAATAAACAAATTGTATGCGTATTTCCCACAAGTACGCGCACGGTGCATAAATGACGCCAACAGGATTTGCAGCTTTGTCATGCTCCTCTCTACAGAAAGAAAACAGACAGGAAAAAAGAGTTTAATTATAATCGCAGTAATCAATCAAAATGATGATCGCCAGATCACCAGATTGTGCAAAATTTCGAGAATTCCATTCATTCTAGATCATCCTTTTGTGTCACGGGTGTTTGAATAGATTATTTTTAATGCGTATTTAACAAAGGTTATTATGGCCACAAAACATCTCAAGTATGAATGCAAATATTTGCATTATTTGTCTACCCCCAGAGTGTCAGTGATGCAATGGACGCAAATGCAAAAAGACTGACCTAAAGCCCCTAAAAGAATTCAGGAATTTAGAAAAGTCAAAAGTTTAATGGTAGAGCAGCGGTTTTCAGGTAGGCCAGAAGCGGTCTAGCTTTGTCGAGAATTGCATGACTGCGAGTTCACTTCTGAGAATGGAGGATGAGAACAATAAAATTCGCAATCTGTGAGAAAAAATGCAAAAATCCTGACGCAAAATGACATTTCTGAGAGTCATAACATGACCTATCTCAATTTCCAAACCAGTTACCACTGCTCATTTCCTTGTTTACGCGGATGCAATTTTCCTCATTAATAAAAATTGCATTTTTGTAAATTAAAACTTACCAAATTGTGTCTTGTTGTATTAATTCTTGAAATTAGCCCAGAAGGAAGTGTGTTGAGTCAATTAGCTTTGTTAATTGAGATGGTTTAATTAAATTAGGATCTTCCAGGCACTTCCTCCAGACTGGACCTCAGACCTCATGAAATCCCAAGCTAGCTAAAGTAACTGAAGGAAAGTACTTGGATTGGAGGAATTATTAAAGTCAAATTGGACTGGAAAAGACGCTTGGAGACAAGACTTGAAATGTCAAGTTGATTTAATTGCTCCAGTGCCTATAACAAGTTCCATTTCCCTCTGATTCTTTCCACGAATTTGTATTGTAGAGATGATTGGATCATAAAACTAAACTGTAAGATTGATGAGAACTTAATTACTTTCTGGATTTAGACAGGCTGCAGTTGCAATGCATTTGCATGCAAGAACTAAAATGCAAGACGATAGCCTGAGGTCAACGATGGCCCTGACCCTGTTGATATACCTGGATCAAGTGACACTTGTATAATGTCCTCTGGACAAAAGTTACGAATGGAAAATGCAATTTTTACGATCCAGAACGGCAGAAGCTGATAAGAAGAATGAAAAAGAGGCGTGAGAACCCCTTTGCGATTATTTTATTTGCCAGACAATGGATAAATTACGTCAATTCAATTGACAAACTAAAATACCAAATGAAAACCAAATTCTTATGTAAAATTGCTAATTTTTTTATTATTTATTAAAAAATTAGCGATTCTAGCAATTCCACTTCCACGCAGAACATGACGTGCCCTTCATGCTCTAAAAAGTGCAATAAATTATATAATTTTTGCATTTTGCATTTTTGCTGATACAAATACAAGATCATCCATCATTTGCAGAATCTCTTAATATGCATTCATTCATTAGAATCTGCAAAGCCAAGGAATTAGTCAGCACGAGCTTTTTAGAATCGTTAGAACCCCTTCTAGAACCCCCTTGAAGGGGGTTGAATTCCGAATAAAAATCAATATGGGAAATACACCACTCGATCTTGGAATTTCATAACATTTACAAGTGTTTTTAACACGTGAGCAACTGGTGATAAAATGACAAAGTTGCAACTAATACTAAGAGATTCCTAGCTTATTTTGCTCCTTGTCAAAGGTCGACGTGACCGATTTGAGGTGACGACAACTTTTTGGAGAAGATATCCCCATTCTAATCTGGAAAGTCCAGGAAGGACTTTGCCTGTTAAGGTCAATTTGGTTTTGTAGGTCATGAATTTATGATAATCCAGGTCACTCTTGATTCTCACGGGACGGGCAATAGTTTTTACGATGAGCTCATCAAGATTTATTAGCCAGCGATTGTGTCCTTTCATAGCAACGAAGCTTAATTCAATAACTAGGTAACCTTGCGCTCAGTGCTATCTCCGATTGGACTTGAAACCAAAGGATACTTGACATTGACACACGATTCGCGATCCAGTGTGACTTCATCAGGGCCAAAGTATCCTCAACATTCTCCAGAAATTAAGTCAGTAGGGCAATTCATTCACAAAATTGCGTAAAGCCAGGACGAAGTCCAAAATAAGCCGAAAATTCTTTGACTTTCTACTAGAAAAGAGTTTCCGAAGAGCTGCTTTTTACTAGAAACTTTACTTTAGTCGAAGCCACGCGTTCCTGAAATGTCAATTTATGTACTTTTGATTAAATCTGGAGATGTTTGTCCATGGATTTTTGACAGTGCCCATAAAGTTCTTCAGTAGTAAAAGTCCTGGTATTAAATCCACATTTTCTCCTCGAGGGGACAGCTTTGATCCTGGATCCTGTTGTTATGTAAAATGTTTAGCTGGATTAATTAATGAATATGTGCAGGAACGTGCAGCAACCAAGAGCCTGGAGTGTGTGGGATTTCTGTTGTCTGTCCAAAGAATCACTTTAGATTAATTTCCATGAAAATTTCAATTCAAAGGCACTACTGTGAGTACCATTCTTTCCTGAACAGGATTTCCATCAACAGGATTTCCAGCAATTATAGTTAAATCATATGCTCCAGGTTCCAGGAAAAATGATGAAATGAGTGATGCTCTTAAACGTCGACAGAAGGCGGCCATGTTGGAAGGTTCATTTCAAAGGTTCATTTCATCACACGCGATGATTGGACTTTTAATTTCGCTTAAGCATAGCCTTCAATTGAAGAATACATCGAAAAGGCAGGGCTACAGGTCACCGGGGGGTAGATTTTTTAGTTGCATTGCATTTGATGCTCCTCTGATTGATTACAATTGTGATTTGCATTTGTCGCAGTGACGTCCTTAGGCGGATCTAATTATGGGAATCCCATTAGAATCACACACTGTCGTCTAGAATTAATTAATTCTAGAGAATGAGAGGGTAAGGTACCTGTTAGCCTCTGACTTATTAGGGAGCTTGGGAGCATTGCGACAGCATATTTAACGCAAAGAGACTGACGCTAGTTCAGTAAGAACACGACTGGAATTGACGCAAGTTGACTTTTATGAGGAAACCAGGACTCAAAAGTTGTCGCCTCTTCGCACTTTCATTCATTCTCCAGGAAATACTTGATGAAAGCATAATCACACACTGTCGTCTAGAATTAATTAATTCTAGAGAATGAGAGGGTAAGGTACCTGTTAGCCTCTGACTTATTAGGGAGCTTGGGAGCATTGCGACATTTAACGCAAAGAGACTGACGCTAGTTCAGTAAGAACACGACTGGAATTGACGCAAGTTGACTTTTATGAGGAAACCAGGACTGAAAAGTTGTCGCCTCTTCGCACTTTCATTCATTCTCCAGGAAATACTTGATGAAAGCACGGCTGAATTGGATTCAAGAGCGGAATTAAGAGTGCATTTGGAAATTAGCATTTGGCAATTAGCATTTGGACATAATGGACCATGTCTATTGGATTTTTTGTTGTTTAGCAAATTGATTACAACACAAAAAGGACAGGCTGTCAATATAACTTGTGAACGTGGGCTGTCCAAGTGGATGACCCTGACACAAAAACTGGCCGCATATATCCGTTTTTTAAGTTGATAAATCTTGTTCTAATCTTCGACAAGGGATGACAAGATGGACTGTTCCAGCAGAAAAAAGCGTAGCTGGACTGGTTTAGAGGGCAGACGAAATTTGCATAACAAACACACCCCTGGCCTTACGCATGGAAGCCGGCTGCTTCCCTCGGCTGCTGCAAAAATCAATGGCCATTGTTTTGTCACGAACAAAGACCCTCTCCTTCTGTCCCCCTCGGGAATTAACAAAGGGAAAGCAAACTTTCGCCAACTTTATTTAAAGTTAATGATCAGTAGCCCGCGGAAGGTTTACGGGTCACACTATTGCAAATTAGCTGGAGAATGAGCCAAAACTTTTCAGTTACAAGTCTGCCATTTTTAATTAATGGCGTCGTTGTTTAATTCAGGGATGAGTCAGTCCACACCTGGCCAATTCAATCCAATAATTACTCAATTAACTCTTCCTTTTTGCGCAAATTTTGCAGACCATTTTTTTCTGATTGAATCCAGACTTTGTATCCAGCCTATCCCTTTCTGACGACAAAACGATACCACCCACTACCAAAAGTTTATTGAAATTCAATCAATTCTGCTTCGAAGCTGAAGAAATTGGCTAAACTAAACCACTATATAGGCATGGAGCTGTAACTGATTAACTGAGTAACTGACTGTAACCAATTCTTCAGTTTCAATGTTTTCTGTTTTCAGTGGCAGCGAAGCCCTTCCATTGGCTGATTTTATTTTCACAGTTGCATTTAATTTCCCGTTCCTACGTCTGCCTATTTTGTCCTTTGTCTGGACCTTTGTCTTCTGCAGTAAAACTTTCCCAGTTATTTGGCACTGTAAAGTGTTCATTGTTCTAAGAAAAAGAGACCCTTGGCTAAAAGGAACCAAGTAAACAGAGTATGTAAGGTACTCTTGAGACCCTTTGGACCTTCCTTCATTTGGACCTTCTTCAAGGTATCCAGTAACACTCAACGTTCAATTTGTCCTTCTGAATCTCAAGGCTTGGTTGCTGCTGTAATCATCATCTCCAAGAGCATTTCACAGCAGGAAGCACAAAGGCACAAACTACCTGGCCCTTAAGTCCTCCTTTGCCAAACAATGAAGAAGATTTTGGAGGCATATTTTTTTCAGAAAGACAAAACAAAGCCGGGTTCTGCTGCCCCGCGTTTTGGCATCGGAGCCTCAGGGGGATGATGATGATTGAGGGCCGTGACAGGAGGGGGAGGGGCCTTGAATAGACCCAAAATCCGAGAAGGGCCCTTTTTGGTTGAGGGTCCCTGAAAGACCTTGGTGTCCTATAAATAGACGTTCGACCCTCTTGGAGCTCTTGGAAATGAAGCTAACGGACAGGCAAAGCCCGGGTAGAAGGGACAGAGGGATTAAAACCACCACCACCCTTCCATTGTCCTTGTGTAGAAACCACCCCTTGGAAACAGCCCTGGCCCAGGGATCTTTTTTCGGGGAAAAGAAGCCGTTAGGTTTTGTGTAACTTGGATGTAGTGGAGACAGATGCTCCTCGTGCCCTTTCAATTTCCAAAATGCTTCCAGCCCCCCGAAGAACTGTATTTCTATAATCGCTCCCTTTCGCTTTCACTTCAATTCTTTTTTCCGGAGCTCTTGGCGTCACTTTTTCCATCCGTCCTCGGTTTAATTCTTCATCGAAAGCGGAGACGAACGCACTCAGTCCAACGCACTTCCTCAAAAGTGTCAATTTCCAAATATTTCCTAATTCAATCAACTCCAATCGCTAATTGTTAAGAACCAAAGCGTCTCAAGAGTTCAAGAAAGGTGGATTTTGCTAGATCATCCCTCCATCACAACGCCCGCATCGATCTCGAAGATGAAGGCAAAAGGGGAGAAGGAAAATCGATTAGAGAGGAATGATTCAGAGCCCGGACAGAATCACTATTTTATTTGTGTGCTTAAGATTGTCTTTTGAAGCGTCTAGCACCAGATGAAATCAGTGCTTCAAGTTCTGGGAAAACCAACAATCTCCACTCTTCCGAAATCTAAAAAATCTAAACTAATTACTAATCTGTAATTAACAAAATTCATAAAATAAAACCAAGAAAATAAAATCATTTACAATGCATTGCCTTCTGAAACTGGAAAATTTCTTCTTCACAAACCCAGTATTTTGAAAAATTTCAAACGGCGTTGAAATGATGCGTTTTTACTTACTCTCCAACGGTCATTTTCAATAG
Source organism: Pseudachorutes palmiensis (assembly GCA_009869845.1). Classification (NCBI taxonomy): domain Eukaryota; kingdom Metazoa; phylum Arthropoda; class Collembola; order Poduromorpha; family Neanuridae; genus Pseudachorutes; species Pseudachorutes palmiensis. The sequence continues at coordinate 4,877 of VNWY01000913.1, read as the reverse complement.
GAATTTTGTCAATTTGACAATAGGGAGAGTTTCGGTGAGGGTGAAAATGGGCTTTTCGGAGGCTTGGGATGTTTCGGATGTCGGAGGGTTTGAGTATTTCATCCCCTTGGCTTGGTTTCTTCTTTTGGTTTCCTCACTGCCTGCCATCTACTTCACCTTTGACACACCGCTGAAGTGCAAGCGTCAAAACTTGACATTTATTATCAAACAACAGCCGTTGAAGCGCAGCAGTTGCAGCGTCATTCAATTGGGAATCAGCGACGCATTTCTGAAGCCAATTTCCCAAGGTCAACTGCCAACTAGACGATTTCCAGGAGTCACAGGATCAACGGAAACAAGGATTTTGCACTCCTGCGGAAAATTAAAATCAACGCCAGTCGGTAAATAAATTCATTTTTCAATACACCCTGGATTAGGAATTTTACCAGTTTTTTATTGCTTGATTTTCTGTCGCCATTTTGTCCTCGTGCGGGCAGTCCATGATTGTGGTGATTTTGTCTCCAGAGGAAGTCCATTTTGTCCAGTTTTTGGTGTCCCTTTTGGTCTATATTTAGTGTTAAAAGTGTGACAAAATGGAAGTCTTTGTTGAAAGGTGAGTGTACTCTGTAAAGCGACCTTGGCCTTTAGAAATAAACCCCAAACTTGGGGTTATACAACGAATATTTGGTATTTATGGGAGAATTTGGTTGGTTGCAGGGGTATGGTTGTTATGCAGATAATGAGGCGTTAGTGATGGATTGAGGTCAACTGAAGAAACTGAGCCATTTGTTTCTGATTTTTAATACCCTCTGTTGTATTTTATTGCAGGTCATGTCGCAGTATCCTAACAATGAGAACAACGGTAGGAATTCGTTACTAGAAGAGGATCCTCAATATACCACTGCTGAAGAACTGTTGGCATCCCTTGGGGATATTGGCTTGACCGATCCTCTGTCTAACGGTGGCCCGTCACACTTTGGAAACTCTCAGTTCAATTTCCTTCAGCAGCAGGAACCATCGACGGACTGGAATTTCGGGGTAGAAGGCTTATTACCTCGCCTAACCCGTCCTGACCCGAATCATATGCCTCCGGATGTTCTAGCTCACATCCTCAAGGCCGGTAGATTTCCAGAGGTTCTAAGTAACAGTGGGAGTTCAGGTTCAGGACCGACGGGATTTGGAAACTCTCCATCAAGCGCTGGGCCACACGCTGCTAATAACATAGGAGGAGAGATTGGCAACAACAGTTTCTTAGCTGCAGCTCAGGAAGCTGTAAACTGGCAAAGTCGGAGTAATAACCCGGTGTTCAATCGTCAGCAACAAAATTGGTCTCAGCCAGGTGCCTTCAATCCTGTTCAAAACAACCAAGAGTGCCAGCCTCAGCGACAGCAGCAGCAATACAATTCATTCCAATCGAAACTCTCACCACACGCTACAGAGTTTGTTCCAAGGCAGTACTCTCAACCACAGGCTCCGGAAGACGCTGCTGGGGTTGACTTCCTAAGGCTTGCTATCGCTGAAGTAAACCAGCAACAACAGTACCAAGGTGGTTCAAATCCAAACGTGGGACATAGCCTGTCGCAACCTACGGCAATCTTCCAGCAGCAACGATTTCCAAGACACAATCCTCCGCGGTACAATAACCAATCTCCTCGGGGCTTTGGCGGGTACCGACCACACCGACCAACCAACTATCAATACCAACCGCGGAATCAGTCATCATATCGACCTCGTCACCACTACCGCCAAATGGAATTCGAGCAACCACCGTCGTACACATTCGAGAGCAGTGCTGACCGCGTGTTGACAGTTGTGACAGATGCAATTGCTCATTTGACATCTAATCCAGCGGATTTCAATGCTCATGTCAAGAAGATAGTTAAAGTCCTACGAGAGTCGCTTACGGATACGGATACTTTTGAAATTGTCGTCACGCTCATTGTGGAACAGGTAGACATGCACGGTTTTAATTTTCAGTTTCATTCCAAATCTTAATTCCATCTCAGAGCGTGTCAAACCGAAATTTTTCTTGCACTGGAGCCAAGTTGTGCGAAGCTCTTGCAAATCACAACATTACTTGTGGAGATTTGACTGCTGACAGCTGCATTACCAGCCAGTGAGTAAACTAATTTTGGCTATAAATTGAATAAGTAAAGTAAGTGACAAAATGTCTCTCTTTCCAGTGTCCAGTCGGTGTTTGAAACTTCAATTAAGTCCATCCCGACAACTTCTCAAGAGCTCAAAGAGAGACACATTAGTCTTCTCTTTTTTCTCGCCGAATTGTTTGTTCGACTCAAGGTGAAGGGCAAGTTATTTTTCGGATTTGGAGTCGCAATGTGCGAGATGATGTCGAAATTCATCAAGTCCGAGCAAGGAGGGGCTCCTAACCACGATAACATCAAAGTGGTTGTCAACATCTTGAAGGTATGTCAACGGTTACTTCCGTTGTCCAGTTGTAACAAAAGATTTTTTCAATTTCCTTTTTAGATGTCAGGATATGAGTTGGAGCATCTTGAAAGTGAGATTTTGGCAAAGAATCGAGATCCTCTGATGACGGAACTTGCTGCAATCGCTGAGAACGAAGCAACCCCAACTCAGACAAAAGAATTGATTCAGAAGGTGTTGGATCTCAAGAAAATCAACTGGGGACGGGAAGATGAGGAGGAGCCAGAGGCTTCCGGTGGGGTGGACCAGGAAAATCCACCCTTGGAAGTTGTCTACGATGGAAAATCCGAAGAGCTTGTCTACGAACAGCCATCATCGTAAGCAAAAATTTCATTTTTAGTGAAATCTTAATGAATTTGTACTAAAACTTTTTTTTTCAGTGATGACGATGACGAGTTTTTTCTTGACGATGAATCTGATGAAGTGAGCAAGTGCTACGACCAATTCTTGAACACGATGTCAAGTGGGAACGAAAAATAAGCTCAGCAATCATCCATTGAAATCTCCTCGACGTACGTTAAATTCTTTCTTTGCATGTGTGTTAGGAATCATCCACCTTTAGTTTAAGTAGTTAAAATCATGCCACAAATTCACATAACTAATTTTTTTGTGAAATTGTTCCAAGACAGAAATTGAACCTTATAATGCCATTTTTGTTCCAATGGCCAAATGGTCCTTTAATTATTCTAAAAACTTTAGTAATGATTAATCAATCCACTCAGGTATCGCTTTAGATTTTCCCTTGGTGTAAGGTATACGTAATCTATTTCTTTATAAAATACACCGTGGATTATTTTGTGGTAATATTAAATTATTAGTTTATCAGTGCACATAGGGTTCGGAGGAGACGACAGAGAATTGAATCATTTTGAATTGAATGAAAAATTTCATTTTATCTATGATTGTCACGTCCCTCCATTCCTTTAGGATCTCTAGACTAGAGTTATGAGGGTTATGAGCGGTGAGGGAGCTGGATCTGGAATTTAATTTAAGTCTAGCTGGAAGGAGAAGGAAATAACTTGATGCTAGAGGTGACTTGTTATTCTGGAGATGACGGGTGCTTCTCCGGAAACTTTATCTTGAGCCAGAGTCGACACGGGAGAGAAAGGAGCGGAAAGGTGAGCCGAAGCGAGTGGCTGGAATCAGAGATCTCCAGACCTCTCCAGTTTCCGCTCATAATCATTAAGAGGAACCACGAGTGAAAGCGAGATTCTCACTTTCTTTTTTTTCTTTCTCGCAAGCGCTTTTTCCTCTAAATTCCTTTCATCCTTTCAGTGTTCCCCAGGAGGAGGTCGGTAGGAGATCAATGAGGATTTCACAGTTCATTCCAAATCAGGAATCTCCAAGAGTTCAAAGTGGAAATTAAATTAAAATTTAAGTGTAGGGCTTCAGGAAGGAGTCTGCTCAAAAGTTCTTTAGTATAGACTCAATTTGGGAAAAACATGGAGAGAGAGTTGGAGGATCGGAGTCTCTGGGAGATGTAGGAGAGTTAGGTATTTTTCCCAGGGATTATTCACTTACAAGGCATCAAAAAAGTTTTCATTTTCCAGTGACACAATGGCATTCCCAGAGCGTAGTCATACCAGTTCGGTCCTCGTCCTCGTCCTTTTTCTTTTGATTTTGGAATCTGTCCCAGGGGAAAGTCTGTTCACTCTGTCAAAGTCAGGAGGTCCTCTTGTTTCTGTTATGAAATCTCCGCAATGGAATCAGAGCGGAATGATCGCAATGAATAATTCAGTGATTCCATCTCACATTTACGACTCCGTTCCTGCTCTCACTGTGGAACCTCCTCCAGGAAAGATCAAGCAGTCTCCCAAGATTTTCCAGTTGAGAGGAAGGCGTGGGTTCTTTGACAAAGGTCAAGAGAAGCAACGCCTGGAGGAAGAATATGACAGATCATTCCGGTAACTTGAACTAATTCCTAATCTTACTAAAAGGTAATTTGATAATTGGTCCCTTCTCACGCAGTTTATTCTGGTTCCTTGGCGGAGTTGCAATTGTCTTTTTCATCTTGATTTTCATCCTGACGCTCCTATGCTTCTGCTGCCCGAATTTGGCAAAGAAACAACCCAGGAAGGAAACCGGATCTGCCACCGTCCCAAGAATTTCGGTCCCAATCATTGAAACTGTTGAATTCGACGGCGGTGTCATTTACCCACGTAAGAATTCCATTAAGGGTACCTACGTATAAGTCACTTTTCGTTTACACAAACTAATGCAAATGTTTGCCTTTTAGCTTCTCCAGGTCGGATTGACATTGACGGCAGCGGAAGGATGAGATCTCCTTCTGTTTTCTCCGGAACCGTAGACGGGAGGATGCGATCTCCTTCAGTCTTTTCAGGAAATGCTCTCTACTTATCGCATCATCGCCTCAGCCAGGAACAAGTCAATGCCATTCAACTCCAAAGCCAGACACGACGGAATTCCAACCTTCCTCCAGTTTCAACAAGTAA
>VNWY01000912.1:0-25071 GCA_009869845.1 Pseudachorutes palmiensis | reverse complement strand
TTAAGAGTTACAAACTCTATAAAGTTCGACAAGTTGTTAAGCTGCTTCATTTAAATACGTTAAGGAATTGGACTTTTTTCAGCCTACTTTGTATTCACTCTTTGCTCGTTTTTAATTCGTGTGTTGGTTTCACCTGTTAATTCTCGCAGTCAGTGGGCTTGACTCCAGTTGATTGTTAGGGGCGCACAGTAGCTGGATTTTAATAATAATTAGTTTGAGTTGCCCACCCTTCCATGTCTACCTGCTCTGATTCCCTAATGAGCTCCCGAGTGTCAAAAGATTCAAAAAGGATTTGTTTCTTCTATCACTTGGAAGACAGAGAGGATAATTGATTGGTTAGTTAAACAAGTTTTCTCACTTGTGCATTCCGGAGGTAGTGAGTAATTAAGACAGTCCAAAGTCGGGGTCAATCCCCTTAATTAATGTGTGCATTTGCATTGCGTGATGAGGCGTTTTGTTGGTCCCGGTCATTGACACTGCGACTCTGTTTTTGCACAGCCAACCCTCCCAAGTGTCTCCTCCTTTCTTTGTGTAATTAAAGACGAAAAGGAGGAGGGGAGTGCGCAAAAGTAATTAGTGGAGAGAACGTGGAGCGAATGTGCGAGATTGGTCGGAGGGAGTTCCCATTTAAGCACTTTAGGTTCTGTGCAAATATAACTTTCTCCGCTTTCACCACTATGTGTGAACACACTTGAATATTGTGTGGTCATTATTTCTTTGTGGCCACGGCATGCTCAAACTTTCTCCTTGTTTGAACTCGGAGGGAGACAATTCATCAATCATGGCTTCCCTTTCTTGAAAACTTTCATTTCTCTCCAAAATCCATTTCATTAATTCCGTCCATTGGGCTTGGGTTCAAGGGTATTTATGTTCTTTGGATTTTTCCAAGCTCTTTCCGTCGTGTCATAATTTTGTCCTTGCAGGAAAAAATTTTTTCTTTGGTCCAAACAAAAGCTTTTCCGTGTGTAATGGATTGCCTGTCTCCCTTTTGTGTAAGGAAAAGTGGTCTAATGAATTGAAACTTTTAGACGAAAGAAGATGCTGCTGCTATTATGGAATTGTGTGTAGGATTTGTTGGCCAAAGTGAGAATGAGACGGACTCCCCTGAAATCAAATGACAAAAGAAAACCTTTTAACATTTTTATAAATATCGATCTTTACAGAGACACATATGAATTCTTATGTTGTTTTTCAGTCATAATCTCTGTATAATTCTGTATTCTGTAGATTATTTTGGAAATCGTTAAAAAGCATGGGAACTTCTGCATTAAATTTGAGCTCATAATTCTCATTTAAAAGACTATCATTAAACTTCCTCATTAATTAAATCACGGAAGGATTTAGCAATTTCCACTTGGGCAATAATGGCCTCCCCTGATTGTTGTCTAATGACATGGAACTTAATTCAAAATGAAAAAGTTCACACTCTTAAACGTGCGCGTCTTTGGTTCCCACGCTTCCTCCTTTCTGTTTTGTGGAGCATGAGCAGTTACTACAGGTAAAAGTTGCATTGACCAATCGGAATGGGCCATAACTCACCATCTCCTCAATGAGGGTTTGGTGGTCAAGTCCCTTATTCCGAAGGGTCCATGTGGTCACACAGTGTGACATGCAACCAGCATAGTCCATCCAAATCATACAACAATGGAAACCTGTTTAACTTTTTTTGACCCCCTGGTGTCATTCTTCACACCTGCATTCCATTCAATTGTGTCTCCGACCAATGGGGGTGGAGCCTTGGCCTTCATTAAGGGAGCGGGAGGCTTAAACTGGAGGGGTCAAGGGTCATGTCCATGTAAGGCCAGGACTCATCAGGATATGGCGTTGTTCCTTTAATTCCTTATTCCCTGTGTCTAATCCACTGCTGGCCCTTTCTCTGTCCCTTTTGTCCCTGCTCTTACATAGTCCTAGTTGAAAGGGAAATCTTCACGGAAAGGGCTTTAGAAATGATGGCTCATAAAAATAAATTAAAAATTAGTAAATGTGAGTCTTAGCCAACACCACGAACAAGGTGAGGGTTTTGGAAGGCTTTGCTTGGGTTACCAACAATCAACAACAACTCCAGGTTGTTTAGGATTTACGACTTTTTCCTTATCCTTTGAACATCAACACACTACTATGGATGGGATTTAGTCAAATCTGGAAGGGAAGTGGTTTGATGATGCATAGCTAATTAGACTTCCCAGGTGGTAATGAACGTCTCAATGAAAATAGCCACGACGACAAAATTCCCATTTTTGGATTTCTCGACGAAAAGACTTTTCAGGCTACGCTCCAATGAGCCCGCTCTCATAATTTTTCAAAGGAAAAACTTCCCTTCCTTTTACTTGGGGACAAAGTACAAGCAAGCGACGGCGGCGGTTTAATTCGAATCTTCCTTTATGAGTCCCATATCATTAATAACCAAAAAATGGATGGGGGAGAGCCACTCCACTTGGATTTTCTTGGTTATGGAAAATGTAATTTCCAGGGAGAGAAATCCATAAAAAGTTGAGGTTGATGTTTTACCAAGGAGAATAAAAACCGGGGGAAATATAAAAAGGATCCAAACGATATACACACACTCACACTCGTCGGGTGTAGAATTTTCGGGAGAGATGTGGGGGAGCATGGGGAAAGTTTTTTACACTATATAATGCCTAGAAGGAGTTGATGACTCACTCCCTTTAATTTCGACCAATCAATCCATCAAAAAAGTCCATTGGAGGAACAGCTCATTTGTTAATGCTTTCTTAAAGTTGGTTCCACTTGGTTTAATTATGTAAGAGGTCGTGAGAGCTGGTGCGGTTGAAAGGAGAGAACGTGCGTGGATTGGTTGATTTGGAATTAACTTTCCCCTACATAAAACCACCGCTTTCTCTTATCGCCTGAATCCCAGTAGTCCTGTGGTAAAAGATGAAGAAAACAAGCGGAAAGCTTCTTAAGTTCTTCCCTTTGATCCTATTAAGCAAAAACAATTAGAGACTGAGAGATTTAATTGAGGGTGAAAGAGGCGAGCGGTGAAAACTATAACGCCATCTACCGTTCAAAGAGCTTTGGCCTTGGACTCATATTCCTTAACGTTCATTTTAATGTAAATTTCCGGTGAACCTTATTTTCTTACTGTTACTTTACCATTAATTCAAATCCAGTTTCTTTTGTATCCGACTAGAAATTAAAAGTCTCTCACACCCTTCAATCAGGCCCTTTATTCCAGCGAGTATAATCAATGGGAACTATCCATCGGAATAATCCGGACCAGGTGAAATAAAGCACAACTGAGATGAATGAAATCAATGGCGAATCAATGGATCCATAATTGATCTCCTCCTGGGCTTCCCTTCTTTTTTGCCCCAGTGCACATAAGCGATCGGGTCGACGCTTTTGTCTTGGGTCAACTCAGGTGTGTCTCCAGGTCCCTTTAGGCCTTCAATATTCCTAGATCGACATACAAATTTTGCCCTTCATTGTTCTTCATCAGAGTTTAAGGGTGTGAGACGCTTCGGCAGCTGCCCGTTATGCGAAATTCAGAAACCGAAAAAAATATTAAGAACGCGATGGGAAAATGTAGAAGATGAGTTTATGATAATGTGTGTACGCGGATATAAGTACTACCAGGATCCGTTACGGTGAAACAAAACGTTATTTCCTGCTTCATCTGACATGGTGGACCTATGTCAACACCCAGCTCATTGACCAAGGACAATGTTCCAATCCATTGTACTCATCACGAACTGGAACCCAGTGATATGGTAGTTTTGGATCACCCGTTTCCCGCATCCTCTTTTGCGTCATCATCCTACGTAACACCGGAGAATGTTTTGACGATGGCAAATTCCACTGGGAGTTTCCTCCCCATAACTTGTGGTTAATTTTATTTTCATTGACTCCTAGCCTTAATTCCTAGAGAATTCAGGAGCAGAGAACCAAGGGCTCAGTTGGGAATTGAGGCGATGAAGAAACGCCTTTTAGTTAGTACCATAAAGACAAAGGAAAACTTTTGTGTAGCGCCAGGGAAAAGTTGTGGCCCCTCAAATCTCTGAACTTACTAATTGAATTAGAAGCGGAGAAGGAGAAGCAAAGGTGAAATTTACTTGGTCCAATAAAACAAGACTGGAGGGAAATGGATGTGTAGAGGGATCATTGCAAAGAAAAGAAAAAGTGTCCAATTGTTCCTATTCTCTGATTAGTAGAACACACTCCCACGCCAAAGTTCGCTTTCACCACCTTGGGAATTGGAAAGTAGGAAATTTGGAATGGACGCCAAGCTGTCTGCTGGAAGGCTTTAGAAGGAAGACTCATAAAAGTCAGCCAGGGACGGAGCCCTTTGTGCTGCTCAACTTCTAACGAGATGACTTTTCGGATCCCTTAAAATATTTCCAAATCTTCATTCATTCGAGGGAGCGACTGTCGACCACTGGCATGAGATTCCAGGGCTTATAAGGTCCGGTAAGGTAACCCATAAAATTCCACGTGGGGGCTTCAACGACTACGACGCCTGTTTTGTATTTATCCTCCTTGCTTGTGTCAGTTGTTTCGAAGGTGAGAAAAAGTGGGAGATTTGAACATTATCCCCCATCCCTCCTCCTCCTTTCTTGAATTCTTGACTCTGAGTTTCTATTGTTTGATTCTCCATTGTTACTCATTCCTTAGCCAAGGCTCTTTGATATTCTATATAATTCTTATATTCCATCCGATTCCCATTGCTCGAGTCTCGAGTATTGATCTGCAGTGGAGAAATCCAAGTCAAATCTTCCCTCGTGATTTACCACCTGGGAGGTCCCTGCCCTTTTAAGATCACCACTTATACAATTATACTTATGATGAATCTCAAAGGTTCATTATAAATGCAACAACCTAAAAAAAAATGACAGGAATAAAGACAAATTCCACATACACAATGCTATGCATGTTTCCATCTGACCAAACAAGAATTTAATTCCAAAAATGCTTAAAATAATCAAAGCTTTCATGTATTCTTGAAGTAATTATTTAATGAGGCATGAGAGGGACGACACTGTTTGAAACTTCCCGCACTTCCTAATTAAAACTGTATCCCTTGTGTAATGAATAGGGTTTCGAGTGGTGAAAGAATGGAAACAAAGAAAGGGGAGGAAATGGACACTTCTCATTTGAATAATTGATTCTACCCTCCCTCCTGTCTGCCTGCTGGTGTGAGTTTGATAGTACCCGCTTTTGTTTAAAATTTCGCACCACCATGCCACCAATTAAATCATCCCCAGCTATGGTGCTAATTACCACTTCCCTTGTTTAAAAGAACTTGATTAGACTCTTCACCTCAACTCCTCCACCCCCTGTTGCTCTGTGGAACAAAAGAAGAGGGAGATTTCAAATAATGAGTCTAATGAATGACTGCTCCCGCTGCTGCTGAGGTGACTCCGATGAATGATTTGAAAGGCACAAATGGAGATTTGGCACGCAACTCATCATCATCATCACACACACTTGAGCTTCACGCCTAATAAAATCCTGGATTAAAATCCACCAACTTGAGATTTTTAATGCTAAAAGTAATTAGACGATGGACTGATTTATTAACGTTGCAATCATCACGCCTTCCAAATTAACAAACAGCACAGGAATTATTAACAGAAAAAATAACTAACATGGAGTTACAAGGATTTGGAAATTTTGCGCTTCATCCAAAGGCCTTTGACACTGAAATTCATGGCACCCCTGCGGTGCATATTTCCGTAAGGAAATCTGGTGCCATTAAAATCTGAAGTTTAATTTTCACGCGGACCATTTGCATCGTTGGCTAATGCGCATGGTTGGTAATTATAAAAATTCCGGTGTTTCTTCGAGGTCCGCCAACCGCATCCTTCCATTCGCCACGCGTCACATTCTTAACATTTTAATTAATTTCATGAGGAAGGGAAGAGTATTTGTTTCATCCACTCGACAAGAGTAAGAAAAAAGTGTCTCTAATCTCCGTTTTAAATTCCAATGGGAGAGGGGCAGAACCGTTCATAAATTTTAAATCTCCCTCCACCAATCTAATTAAAACCTTCCTTTCAATGGCATTCGCTTTTGTTCTCTAGCGTACTTTTTTTAATTGGTAATGAAAGCTCTTTGGTGTGACTGCATGAAAAGAGCTTATGCAAATAATGTCGTATAGCGTCACAGACAATGGATTTAAAAAAACCCGAGCGGGAGGATTTTTTTTAATTAAAACTCTAACGTGTAGCCGCATTTTACTTGAAGATAATTTTCCAGACAGGATTAAATTTCAGTCCCACACAAAAAACGGAATTGTTTACCCGGATGAAAAAAGGAAGTGAGATCTGCTCCGAGTTACCCTTCATTTGCGGGAGATTTCATCTCATGAATATTCATCGAATTCATCTCGTCCTTAGTGTATATACGAGAAGCCATTAGAAAAAAAGTGAATTAACAAGACAAAAAATTATCTTTGATTAAGACTGAATGCTGAGATGGATGCTGAATGAATGTTCTACCCGAGACAAAAGACTCCCTCTGGGGCTGCGGGTCATTTCGATTTCTGTCGTTGATTTTGTGCTCAGCAGTGTATCTGCCGTCCATTGTTACCCGACACCTGGAATTAAAGTGAGAGACTGCGCATGACGCACACGACACAATTATTATTTTGTTATGTTGTCAAATCCCTAAAAGCACTTGAAGGTTTTGTATTCAAAATGCAATTAAGGTGACACACGCCCTGACATGGACTCTACATTATTTGCCAAATTGCAAACTAGAGCTTTGCAAATTATGACATGGAAGACCCCCACCTTTTGCATGTGTGATGGAAATAACATTGGTTTGGAAGACATGAAATTAGTGACATTTGAAGTCCCGTTAATTCACGGGTTGACTATAGATAATTGAAGAAGGAGCCCGTGCTTGTGCCATTTTTCCAATTCCTTTTTCAATTATTGACTGAATTTTCCTGGTTTCTTATATTATTATTTTTAGTTCTTTTCAGATTTCATTTTTAGCTCCGCTGCGTGACCATTGTTCCGTTTTCTGATTCTCTTCTGAGACATTTCTCATAATGACGCTAAAAAGAAAAAAAAGTTTCCATGCTGTGAAACTGTGAAGGAAACTGAAGTTCCTAATTTCCGCCCAAAAGGAACCACAAAAGGAAAAGTAAATTGGATTTTTCTCCTTGGTCTTCCAGCATCGTCTTCATAAGCAAAAATGATTCACAAAACTTCCAATAAGGAGCTCAATAATTTGAGAAGAGTAATTTAATTTCCAAGCATAGAGGAAAGAATGAGGATGAGGAGGAGTGCTAAAATTTTCGAAAATTTCCAGCGCTTGAGCGGTGGGTTGAGTGGTAGCGGTTGATTTGAACAATGGCTCCTCTCCCTAGTGAAATGTTCCTGTGCAAATATAATGAAGGCGTCCTTAAAAGCCTTCTCAGATTGCCTTTCCTTACATCATCCACTTTCTCCGAGAACGGAGGGAAAATCAATTGAATCTCCCACACTTTTTCCCGTTGTTGGAAGCTTTCGTCCATGTTCCTTCCGTGCATAATGCGATTCCTTTCATCTCCACTCCTCAGTTCCATGTAAATTGGGGAGTTTGTGTGTATTTCATTTTTGGCGGAATATTGGAATCTTCTGAGAGGAAAGCACACAAAGGGGAAGGGAACGGGCCTATGGCGTCCCTCTGATTTCCTGATGATGGAAATGCCTCACTCCTTCATGATAACAAACGGAAGGTAAACATGAAGGAAAGAGCCATTAACAACCTTCGATTTTAGGCGCCATAACCTCAAATTCTTGTGGTTTATGGAACATCCCGATCCAGCATAATCCACATCATCAACAATCAAAATTTTCATAAGACGAATGGGGAATTTCACTCGTCTCATCAGAGAAAATCAAGTTCAAATCCAAGGGTCTAATCAGAGTCCCTAATGAGATCTTTACAATCCCGGCACAATATGTTCCTGCTGTGGTTTGTGCCAATTTCAAGGGGAATTAGCACACGAAAAGGGATAAGTGCTCCTGAATTAAAGAGCAATTTAAAGTAGATTTTCCAACAAAGCGGAGATGCATTAAGTTCCCATGGGCTCCCGGGTGGGTTTAAATATCTCCCGCAATTATCTCTGTCGCGGAGGGCCTTATTGTAAAGACTTCTGACGCCATCTTGGCCCTAGACTATTATGTTTTTGTCTAAAAATTGAGTAAAAACCACAAAGTAATTATTGATTTTTCAAAGGAACAACCACATCTTGCTCATCTGGCGCGGGAGATGATGAATCCCACCAGCCATTAAAAGAAGATGAAGGAAATGGTCATTGTTGTGTAATTATTGGAAATTGCTTTCATTTCTTATCCTTTGTGGTTCACTTGAGAGTATACTGAGCAGACGGAGGATTGGCTAATTCCCATTGGCTGAGCCATTGATCTCGAAGCAATTCCCGATGAGATCAACGACATTCATTTTTATTCTTTTTTTTTTGTCAATTACCGCCTTCTCGAGTGTCATTAGATGGGCATGAGAGAATCAATCAACAATGACTTCAACAATCAAATTCCCACATCCATCCTCCGGTGGAATTCAGAGATTGCCCAGTGGAGCGGGGCTAATTATCAACAAAGACAATTTACACCGTCTCACACTGCGCGATGAGGAGACAGAGGAAATCGGAAATTAGCGTGTAAGAATAAAGTTGCTTTTGTACGCATGCGTAGTGGCTCACTCATGAATGAAGCAGAGTCGTCTGTTTTTGTGCCTGTGTGTTTAAGTCTAATGATGATGATTGTGCAGAATCCTGCCTCTGGTAAGCAGGAAATGGACGATTAAGAGTCTCCTGTCTAATTGTGACAACGACGAAAGAATAATTAGTCCTCATTGTTAATTTCCCGCTTTGTGTTGTGTACTTGGTGTGGACAAAGTGACACTTCCGTAGCACACCATACTTTTAAATGTTTCAATTTAAAATCTTCCCACCAGCCTCTCGAGCTGTTGGATGATAATCCATTATTGACGACCACTTACGAAATGAGTGGAGTGTTGATTATTAACAATTAAAAACATTTCCGAATTTCCCACGTCTTCCTAACGTCCATTCATTTAGCTTTTTTGTCCTTTCCTTCATCATTCTGGAGCACCAGAGTGTGAAGGGAAATGTCTCAAAATTACTTTAAACTTCTGCGCGTGAGAAATGGAAAGGGAATCGAATCACTCGTGCAAATAAAATTCCGCACGATGGAATTCCTCCTGCCATCATCAGCTTAAGTTTTTTTCATGAAATTAAAAATAAGAGACAATTAGAAATCTATTCTCAGCGGCGGCACAAACCAAGGGATTTACTTGGGTGACAATTTAAATGTGTGAGCACTACACCTTTGGCTTTTTATATACAACTTTGATTCTATGGATTTTACAGGTACTTCAACCGGAAGTGGATTCAAATCCGGGAGTGGAGAGGAGATGAGCCAAAATGTCTTGGAGTCCTTGAATATTTTTCCTAAACCACAGCCCATAGGCTTCACCGAGAATCCAAAGCAATTCCCGGGGTCTCTGATGTCATCGGTAGAGCGGACGTCATCGTCTCCAGCAATTCGGTCCGAGATGGAATACGTTGTGCAGAAAATTGCAGCCTTGGCGAGTTCTCCGTTGAGTAATGCAGCAGCTCCTCCTACTAGCAACCATCTGGGTAGCCCACCTACTCCTAGTCACTAAGGCGGTAAATTAAATCTCATCATATACTGTAATTTATAGAATTTCTGGCAATAATTGCTACACTTTACTAAAAACAAAATGACGAGCTTTAAACAAAAAGTGGACGACCCGTGGAAAAGTGTCGATTGTAGAGTTTTAGTGTTAACTTGGAATTGCGATGGAATTTCAAATGATGTAATAATCCTACACTGGAAAAGGTCAAGGTTTAGTCTTCAGAATATTAAGAGAAGAACCATTTATTTTATTGTGCAGGAAGTTTGCAAGTAGGAACTGTTGAGTCTCTAGATGTCGCTGCCCATTGAATGTTTGTAATGTAGATGGCGTGGAAAAAGTCACGTGGGAGGGCAGGCGGTAGGGTCCAAAGGTGTAATAGTTACTATTAGCATTTAAAATGGCTGAAACTAAAATGGGTGTCAAACCCAACCGCCATCCCAAACAAAAAGCCCATATGTACAATCCTACATAAGATAAAGTGGGTTGAGGCGCATGCGCAACTATAATCACACAAACACAATCAAATGTTTTCATCAAATGACTCCACGCATAAGCACAAATGTTCCCTTTTCTCTTTCCCGCTCGCTCTTATTCGGCATACGTTTTAAAAAGTAAGAGTGTGCGGGGAAGCTTCAAATTGACAAACCTCGCATTCGAGCAGAATCTGAAAAAGCTCTCAAAGGAAAGGATTAAAGTTTTGGACTCAACTTCCATGAATCCATACGGAAATCTGTATATAAGAAGGGAGGGAAATTTAAATTTTATCTGTAGAGGATATATACGTCGTCGTTTTACAATCTTTTAAGTTGATTATGATTTTCCAAAGCGGCGCTGCTCAATCGGACTACATCTCCTCTCAGGCGTTCTGCTGCTTGTGGATTCCCCTGGTACCCTTGACCCCACCTGAAGGCACGGCATCTCGTCCAAGGGGTCTCATCAAAGGGGGTCACCAGGGGCACATCCACATCATTTAGTCTCTCTCTATTTAGGAATCTCGTTTTTAAAGTTATAACGACTTAATTAACACATAAGGAAGTTACACATTCCCACATTCATGGTTCCTAACCAGAGGTAAACGGACGGTTCCTGTTTGCAACTAATTAACGACTAAGGACTTATATTGCTAAGAAATTGCTTCTTTTTTCTACTATAATTAAATTAAACTTTAAACATAATCCTGTGACGTCACTCCAACTCTGCTCTCTAAAACTTGGCTAAAATAGTCAACTTCAATGGGAAACGGGAGGAGCGTTGATAGCTCGTAACTGTGTGCGTAGTTAGAATACAAAAACTTTGTTGTTGTTTCTGATTGGTCGTTGACAAGGAAGGGGGTGGGGCTTAGGACAGAGGCTCCCTTGGCTCCTCCCCCTTGCCCCCCACTGGCATATTTAAATCAAACTTTTACGTTGACTTTAATTCCATTTCTGACGGACTAACGATCCTCCTTGCTTGCAAATTCAACTATCGTTTTGGTTTTTGGACTTTTTTCAATTTTCCCGCTTCTCGATGAAATCAAGCCTCGTAAAAAAGTTCCTATTTGAAAACCGCGCCTGAATAAGACTCAGGCCTCCTCGTACACACTTACAATCGTATACACAATGCATATTATTTAAAAGGAAACTACTAAGGTTATAGGGGATTATAGTGAAACAAAATTAACGATTAACAAACTACTCTGTACTTTTCATAGTGTTGTTCTAATTATACGCAACGTAGGAAAAGGAGGTTGGGGGCAACTCGAAACAAATGGTTCACTCCGTAATGGTACGATGGTTCAAATTTTAGTTTCCATTTCATTATTGTCCACATTGTTGGCAACATAAGTAAAAACTATGGGCAATATTCTGAATTTTATATCCATGTTTTGACAAAAAATGATTGTGTTAAATGTCTACTATGAAATTATACTTTTAATTACGAACCTAGTTAAGTTTATTTAATTTTAGTTTTTATCCCATCGTCCAACTGCGATCTCTAGAACGGAAGCCATTGTAAAAACGAAAAATGAAGAGTGGGAAACGTGAATTTAAGCAGTTAATAAATTCGTTAATTTTTGTCTTGATGGATTAATACATGCGAGCAGTGTTGGCGTTATTGGCGTTTTTCAAAAAGCGACTGCTCTTCCTTTCTCCGTGTAGAAGATAAGGGATCATCGTAAAGGAGAATTTGATTTTGAATTTGATTAGAGCCGAGTGACAGTGGATCCGAGTTTCCTAAAAAGGGAAATGACGATGGAGGATTGGAGAAACGTATTAAATTTTTCGTTAAATTTGAGCGGGGTGAAGGAAAAGGAGGGAGTTTCGAAATGATTTTTCTTGTCCTGCCGTGTCTCAACTACGCCATTGGGATTGACTTCATTTCTCCCTGTGGACTCACAACCACCGACTACGTCTACCTTTTTCCGTATGCATCCAACACACATTCAAGTCTTCCCGCGCCTTCACTCCGAGGCTCTGCTTTCCTCATTACGTCCATTCCGCCATTACTCCCGCTCCCTAAACATTCATAACCCGATTTCATTCCAAACTTTTTAAAATTTCCCGTCTCCATCTCCACTACACCCTCAAGAGAAGCCGCATCTCCCTTTCCTTATGCGATGTCTTAAATATTTCAAATGCACATCCTGATCTAAAAACTCGTGTGTTCCTCATTAATTCCAGAGAGTAATTAATTAGAGTTGACGTGAGAATGGTCACCTCCAAATACCTCCTGACACTCAAATTAATGAAAATTTTAATCCTTTGTATGCCTGGAGGACACATATGAGCGAGCCCTTGACACGTAAGGCCTTTGAGCTCTACCGCGTGCCGCCGTCTTGGCCGTAATTACAAAAGATGTCAAGAAGTTGTGGAGAAATCTTACAATTCCAAATACAATTTCAAAGTTATTTGTTGTTGTTCAACTGGAATTGCTTTTGGAATAATAACAATAATAATAATAAAATGTTTTGATGTCATTGGGGACACGTTTATGAAGTTTACTACGTATGCGATTTGCATAGAGAAGAAAAGAAAGAACAAGTCTCCTTGGTTGCTTGGCAACACGGAGAAAGTGGCACCCAAGAAAGTAATTTCGAAATCAAATGAAGTCTTGGCAAAAGTTTCATTTCCACCATCAAGTAAAAAATGAAGGAGCGCATTTCTACATGGCAGCATCCCATCATCCTACCTCCCAGTGACAAAGTTTTTAGCAGTGTAGAGACCCACACACACCAGGGATTAAATACTTTTGATTAAAATGTCGCAAAATTGACTTTTTTTCCTTCTATACGTAAGAGGATGGATGTTGATTGGGTATTGAAAGAATAAATGGAATTTAGAAAATGGAAAGGGATCCGGGGGCCCGAAATCGTTTTTGCAAATAGATCGTTTGTGTAAATCTTTGTCCAAAAAGGGAATTCGATCTAATCGAAGGAGTCCAGAGGAGATCCACGAAGTTTTCCCTTCCATCAATCTCATCCGGGAAGCTGGAATTTCGGAGCAGTATTTCCCAGCATCACCACCACACGAACCTAGAGGCAAAGTCCTTAATCCCACCTCTCCCTCCCCTCCGCGGCAGTTTCCAATTTACATCCTCATTCCCATGCAGATAGAGCAACACCGGATCCTTGTCTCTTGTAGTCACCGCGTATTTTAAATCTCTCGTTGCCAAAGGGCGGAGCCATTAGGAAAAGACGTCGTCGTCCAACACTTTCTCCAAAGTGGGACTTTCCCTCCTATGCACACAAAACAAAAATATGGAAAGGACACGATGGAGTAATGGAAATGGCGTTGCTCAAAAGAAGAAACCAATTCAAACCATCAAATCCCTTTGTCTTTGGCTATAAATTACGTCGTTGCTACGTTACTACAAACTCCACTACTCATATTTCCCCCTTTGTACTTTGTACCACACATGCCAGCAGGAGGAACGGACAAAAATGGGAAATTATCGATTCAGATTCCTGTGTGTTTGTCCAGAAAAAAGCAAAAGGAAATTACTCCTTGGTTATCATCATATAGTGGGGTTTTAAACAAATATGGCTTCAGACGTCTCTTGTTTAATTCCTTTTTTGTCCCAAATTGGATGGTCCTCCGAGCCGGAATATTTGATTGTATGAGTGAGAAATGAGCTTCTCCCGGGACGTTAATTGTTCCTGTTCGTCGTCGTGATGAGGAGGGAGGAAATGGACCCCGTATTTAGTGCCTTTGCTTTTATTTGATAAGAAATTATTATCATTCCCTGATCTCTTCCCGAGCGTCGTCGTTATCTGCGCTGGTATTCATTCCCGCCTGGGTGTTGAAGATACGATGAAGAAGACAAAAGGGAAGATTCGTCTGGGACAATTAGAAGGAGACGGGGATGATGATGGACCTGTTGTGGGATGAACATTAAGAGGCTTTAATTACGACTTAATCACTCCCTCTCCATTCTATTCCACTTTGATTACTCACCAAGATATTCCCAGAAAGAAGAAGAACAAAAACAGTTTTTATGCCGTTGATACTCTAGGATACTGGTAATTACAAGCATCCAACAACATAGGGATAATCACCGATAATTGTTACTCGTCGCCAGTACACAACTAGACACTCCACCATCCCAGAGTCTTAACGTTGAGACGAGATTCAAATCATCAACCTTGCTCCCGCCCAAGGTCAACAGTCAGACAAAATTCACCAAAAAGTTATTAATAAATCAGACTGGGGGATTCTGTCGGAAAGATCTGGTGGGGCAGTGGCCCCGGAGGTTTTTTTTTATTCCGGAAATGATGAATTAAAGTAGGGTATATAAAATTAGTCTAATTGTGAGTCGGATGTTTTTGGGTTCTTCTTGAGAACTGGGATTGATTGTTCGGGACACCAGGTGTGTATTTTGTAAGAGGCCATTGTGTTGTCTTGTACTTGTGTTTCCCTGTGTTAAACAGAAGTGGTACATGCCTTCCCTGGTGATAATTATCCCTCTAAATTAGAAGGAATGAGGGAGAAAAGACCGAACTCCTGGAAAAACGGATGACGATGGAAATGCGTGACCCAGCAAGACAAATAATTATCCACAAAATCCCTTATTTTTGGAGGATCAAAAGGGCGGATGTAACCACGGACGGACAATTACTTGTGCGCTCGGCTAAACCTTCCATTCTTGTTCCCAACTGAACTAAATCTCCACTCATCAATCTACAAAACGAACGTTAAAACACGCTAATCAAATATACAGTATAAACAACCTTTAAATGTTAGAAAAATACAAAAAAAAAGCGCCATGTCACAAAATCAGAGAATATTTTAATTCTCCCGCTATTTTTAGAATTCGATCATGCGCAGTTTAATTTTATATAGAGCAATCTAAATGCAATCTAGAGCCGTTCAAGAGAAAATTTTCTGCTAAATGAACTAAATTATTGACAATAATTCATTACAAATTGGAGCATAAAGCGTTAGAATTCGTAAGATTCGCAACGTGGGAATGTGAATTAAAAGTGCCACATTTTGCCATAAGACGCAAGCGGGGAAAAGTGAGACTTGATTTTGAATCTCGTGGCGGGAAATTCTGAGAGTAGCCTCTTCAACTGCAGCTGTTTTTCTGCAAGGAAGAAATTCACGATTTTTAGCTTAATTTTGTTAATTAATGCAATTATTTGCAACTATTTTGCTAATTACGTCTTTGTTTTACTCATCATCACCATCATCGGAGATTCCCAAGATGCTACGACCACGGGGAGGGCTGACACGGACGGTTATTAATAAAATAGAAAAAGATAAACGCTTGGCTGAAATGGACAAGTCCAAGGTAAGTTATTTTCATCTTGATTAACCTAATTAACTTATGGTTTATTACGCTAATTAACCAGAATGTAGCTAAGGCTTAAATGGGGTAGACAACAATAGGGAAAAGTCTGTCCCAGCCTAATGTTAGATAAGATCATTTTAGGGATAAGATTTTTAGGTTTTTATTTTTTTAGAAAATAAAATCATCCTGGGGAATTGATGAGGAGCAGACATGCAATTTCCCCTTTCCCTGGTTTTGGAAGCGATTAACAAATTAGTGAAAGTTGTGGTGGTGGAGGTAATCGTAATTTGCTGGAGCCAAGGAAAGGCATCATTATATTTTATTCACTGACAGAGTGCGTAGTTGGATTTTGATATGGGTGTGTCTCCATCGTTAAAAAAAAGAACTAGAGGATCATTAAATATTAACGCCATTCCTAGAATTTAATTTGAGACTTCCTTCACTCTAAAGGTCTAAAATTCCAGAATCCAGGAAATTCATTTTCCACCTTGATTATCTTTTCCCAGCGTAAGTCATCATTCATTCAAGCCCATAGTCACTCCTAATGGACTCGCACACGACCAGAAATTATCTAATTAATTAGTCAATGAAACCCATTCACATAATTAAACTCTGCTTCACCTTAAGTCATAAATACAAGAGATTAGCGCTCTCACACGTTTGATTTCAATTCCTCACGTCATGTAAACTAACTAGCTTTATATACCGTACGACCGACTGAGTTTCTCCCTCACAGTTCTAAATCCTAATAATAATAATAATTTATTTTAGAAATTCAGCTCATGCCTGGAGGAAGATTGGGGTTGAATTCATTTGTAATTTCTCTAATGCATCTTCCATTCGGGGCTTACTGTGGTGGTAGTGGTGGATACGGGAAATGGGATTTGATTTCATTTCATTATGCTTCTCTTCTGTTTCCTTAATCTTTCTGTTCTTTCGTTTCCTTCCTTCCACCTGGGCTTCTAGCTTTCCCCACCAAGAGCTCCTTAAATTGTGGTTGGGAAAAGGCTTTGATTCCCATAAACTACAATTTGGAAGGATAATCCATCAATTAGTGCTGATAGGTATTGTGCTGGTGGCAGTACTGTTGGCACCTACGGCCCAAACTGAAAGCACCGGAAGGGCTCCGCTTCACCATGTCTTAACTAAACTTTCACCACCCTCCACTTTTCACCTTTCATAAAAAAATATGAGAAGCATCAATATTATTTAAAATTTGGCATGTTTCGTTGTGGAGTTTAATTGAGCCTCCCCTTGCTTCCCCTTATAGCAGCATCTGATTGACTGGAACAGTTGGCCTGCTCTGGCTGTTGGTGGCAGATTGAATTGGTTTTTGGATGGTGGTGGTGGGATAGTTAGTCAGATTGGAATGGGAAATCAGGGAAGCTCCTTCTTTCTCCTTTCTTTGGAATCCCATTCCGATGGAAAAATCAGGAGAGTGAAAGGAGAGAAAGAAAATTGGATGAAAGCATTGCATAGTAAGTGAGTAAAAGTGTGTTTGTGTAGGTAGATGATGGAGGACACGGTGCTTCTGGAAAGGGAACGACGACGAAAGGCACACATTATTTTGGGTACACAACTCACATTTTCTTCTTTTATTTAACATATCCCCATCTTCACTGCGCTCAGGAAAATCTTCACCAGGAGATTTCATCCGAGCTCTTCTTCTTCGAACACTCTCCTTTATGAGAAGGATGCAGGAATTGAATCGGAATGAAAGCGCAAAGGCCTCATTCCTCTTGTCTCCGCCTCCTGCCTTTCCTCTAAAATCTCAAAGAAAGGTCACAAGGGGTCATACAACTACAAACTCTCACAAGCATTTCCCTAATGCAAACAAATGCTAATGATACTTTTACGTTTGCCTCAAGATGACAATTTCTTTTTCACTTTATCCAATAGTGGTACAGAGTCAACCTGGAGGCACTGGGGACCGACCTTGGATCCAAATTCGTCCAACTAGGCTTGGACGAGGAGACAAAGCAGTTCTTAGAATCGGCAGTTGATCAATCCGACAACCTTTGTTACCAAATCCTGATTAACATTGCATCTTCGATCCTATCGTGGTTCATGACTCCAACTTCCATCAACGGGTAAGTTTAAATGAAATTGCTTATGAAATTGCATTCCATGGATTTTATATTTATAAAAAGCATATGATGGAATTGATATGTCAGGTACAGTGCCGGGTACTGCTGGAGGCATTTATTTTTAAATGATAGTTTGTCACCTGTAGGCTTTTGAGGAAGGACGACAGCAGCGGTGATTTGCAAAGCTTAAGTGTTTGAACTTTGTTTCTTTCAGAATTTCATTTCCGCCGTCGTTTCCTGGAGTGGAGCTTTCTCTCCTCCCTCCCTATTTATTTATTTTAAATTTCTTTTGGGAGAGCGACAGAGGAAAAGTGAAATGATGAGAGTAAAGTGAAAGTTGGCGTTCGTTTCCATATGGAAAGTAAAGGCTTTTAAGCATCACAGAAGAGTAGTTCCCTTAAGAACAGAAAAAGGTGGAAATTCTCACAAGTTTTTTTTCTTTTGCCCCTCCAGTAAGTCCCAGAGTGAGTACTGTCGACTTTTTTTTAGAGTGAATGTAGAAAGTATTCTAGGCCGAACAACGAGGAAATATGGATGGATTTCTTTAGCTCCGGAGACGAAATTTTTTTTTGTTCTGGAGACATGAATTTTCGATTACTGGGTTTTAGAGGCTCGTGGCAGCCGCCTTTCAAGGGAGACTGATTTTTTCAATAAACACGCATGAGTTCGTTGATTTGGGGAAAAAGGGTGAAGTGAAAGTTAAAAGCTCAGAGAGTCCCAGCCTCCAGTTCTCCAGCACACCAGATCTTAATGCAAAAGAAAAAGTCGTCGTCGGAAGATATTCAGATTCAGAAACACCTCCTCCCTTTCCCTGAATGAATTCCAACAGCCAAAGGAACTTGATGGGGCTCCAATAACGTACTATCGATTTATTCCAACATTTTCCTTTCTCCTCACATCTCTCATCAACATCAAAAAAAGTCTGGAGAAAACCCTCGCTCCAGCGATAGAGTAATTGGGGCACATACAATTTTAAAATTGAAGGAAAAGGAAAATTGCCTCCACCATTCCATTCATTCTCACACACGGCGCAGCTTCTCTAGTTTCAAATCGTAATTAATTAAAACTCATTGAACAAAAGCACCCAGCGCAGCTTTTGAAAATTCATCGCATCATCATATTCATCATATTACCGAAAAAGCATAAATTTTAGGAACTCTATTCGGCGTGAAAACGTGCGGACTTCAGTTTGTAATTGGGAATTAAGGAAGAAGATGATGAATTACTCCAATAAAGATTCGAAACTTGAACAAAACGCCTCGCTTTTTGTTCTTCTGTCGGAATTTTTTAATCATGGGACTTTAGTGGTGAATCGATGATGATGATATCTTAAGTTTTTACTCCTCAAATCGCTAATAATGGAGCAGGGCTTAATTGCACCCTTTGCCAAGACAAGTCTCGAACTATCCATAAAACACATTGGGATGAAAACAAAATCCAAAGGGCGTATAAGGAATTAAAATCCCCAGGTGCTGGAGTTTAGCGCCATCTAGCTGAATCTAAAGAATGAGGCCAAGGTCATTGACCCTTGGGGTATAATTGTTTTCATTAGTCCCCCCTTTTATATTGACATGGTCCAGTTAAGGCGTTTGTCTAATGGTGATTGACGTTAGTTTAAATGGGCGTTTGGTCATTTCGTATATTTGTGAAGGCGTGTCACCAATTACTTGAAGGAAGAAACAACTTCTCATCTGAGAAAAAGTAAATGGGGATGATGGGGCCTGACAGGAATTATATTCCAAAAACAAGAACAACAGGGAACAGCTCATCTTCTTTGTTTTCATCTTTTGTTATTTTTGGTTTTTAGATGATCTTTGTTTTCTGTGTGCGTGGGAGACAGATCTCAGCCTGTCTCTTCCATCATGTGACAGAGGAAGATCCAACTTGGAGATTAGAGGGAGACAGAAAGAAAGAAACTTTGAATTCAATTAGTCTCACAGGGTCTGAAGACGTTGTGTAGGTATAGCTATTAGGTTTAAGCTTTAAGGTAGATGATAATTATTCATGGATGCTGAGGTTTGTTTCTATTGTGTTTATTAATCTACCGTTGGAATCATTAGAGCATTACACACTCTGGAGTCTCTCTCGATGAGGAAACAATGGTCGTCACTAAAGTCATAATGAATTCATCTGTGCCCACTCCCTGTCTTACCCATCACTCTTCTCTCCTCCCGTCTCCTTCAGAAGGAATTAGAACCTTCATCTTTTTTTTTACCCAACATCTGTCCATGTCTTCATCCCAAGCGGCTACGCACTCCGGACAAGTCCAAAAGACAAAAAGATCTAGAGATAAAAAGAATCTTTTGAGATGCTCCGCACTTCGCCAGTGTCCGGACTGTTATATAAGCACTGGCAAAACTCTTGTTTCCAAGAATGATTTGGAATTGGGATGCTCCGGTCTCCGGTCTTTAAAGACGAGGCTGAAGAGAGCATTAGATAAATCTGGAAAGTGAATCCTTGCTCTCCCATTAGGAGGTTTTTAGATCCGATCCTCGTTTCGTAAGTTTTTAGCTCCGCATAGGCTCGGATGAATGGAAGGGTGCCAAAGAAGTGCTAAAACGTCCTCTTCTTCGGACGGAAAGATTTAAGTAACCATTTTGTTTCTTTCTCTTCAGCTCTGCTGTGTCCAAATCCATGTCCAGCAGAGAGAGAGAGAGAGAGCGTCTGGAGATGCCCCATACGTCAACTCCTTCCTTCCACTTTTCGAGTACACAACGGAATGAAGGGCTTGGGCTCCTTCCTGGAAGCGTAATCCTCGGATTCAGTCTACTTTCAAATGTCCCACTAGGAAGATTATTACGCGGGTGGAGAACCGAATCGGAGGGGATGAGGAGTTGGCCGATGACCTTTTTCATAGTAGTGTAGAGGATAGAAATGATGTAGGAGTAAAAACGAGATGGTGATGGGCAGTGCTGATAAGGGTTTTGATTTCAGTCGAGGAGCCCTTGCTGTGCACCTAAAGTATGAAAAGGGATCCACCCTTCATTTACATTTCAAGTGCCCGGAGTGTCCGCCGTGGAACTCTTCATCTTCTAATTCTAATTGGAATCGCAGGTGTAATATGAATGAACCAGCCAATGAAAAATTATGATCAAGTCTATCATCATTCACAGTTTTTATTGTAATGACGACGTTTTCTTACCAGGCAGTTTAACTTTTAATGTCCACCGGTGACCGAAAAGTTCGACACACAGCAGGGGGAAGTCTGAATTCTCTTTCTTCATCATGGATCATCAGTCACAGACTCATTTCCCTTGCCTCTCTTGTCAATATTATAATCTCTGATTCCTTGACACCTTGCCCATGAACTCAAGGAAATGAATTCTTATTACACTCAGGAATAATAATTTTTAATTCCGTTTTTGTATTATATAAGCATAGCGGAGGAGTTGCGTGTTACAGCTTATTTCCTATCCCCGTAATTTCCATTTGGTTGATGATTTATTCAACGTCTATGCTCTTCAAATGGCAAATGGGAGGTGAGTGTGTTTGATTGTTTAAGCGACCCACTCCTTCTTGAAAAGCGGCTGGTGGTCGATGTCGTCGCATGCTACGAGTTTCAAAGAGGGCGGTTTCTCTCCATTTCGCCTTTTCCTGATTAGTCTAATTTCCATAGGATTAATCAAGGGCTCCCATTGGTCAAAAAAGGAAGTGAACTTGCGTGCATTCGGTTCGGAAACAAAGACTCCGGTTCACACACACACGGACCTGGAAACTAAAAACTAACAGACTTCCCATGCACTTTATGTCTATTATGTAAAAACATTGTTTCCTATTGAAGGGTATTGTGTGTACTTATTTACAGAAGCCCACACGTATACCTTTTCTAAAGGTACATGCGCGTTGAAACTTTTGCTGTTCCTAATTATTGTCCTTCGTACCTGCTAATTAACTTCCTGTCTCCAGACAGTTGTCTTCCCTCTTAATCTGAATCATCCCGCCTACTGTAATAATAAAATGTTCCCACTAATGGCTTCTTTGCTTCTGCGGAATCATCCTGGTAAATTATTTCATCCCAAAGTTGTCTTTTCTCGGCTAATAATCGTCCTTTTCTTTTCTAAATGGAGTTCCTTCCTTTGCTAGGGGCGCGACTAAGGTTTCGTTTATAGATTTTTATCCCCTGGACTTGATTATGGAGGAAATTAATGAAATAGTTTTTTAGATTGCGCAAAATGGGGAAGTTTTCTGGAAAAGCGTACACGCAAAGGGAGGCGCTGGAGATAAGGGAATTACTCCCTTTTGCGTTTAATGAAGGGCTCCGACCACCATTGCAGTGGACACACACGGACGGTGGGACCCACCGTTCCTTTCATCATTAGGGGAAGTGGACAGGACGAGTGAAGGGGAGTGACTTCATTAGTGGAGAAAGAGGAGGGACGCTCAGGCTTCTTTTGTTTTTGCGTGTGGATTCGTCGCAGAGCGCAATTAAAAGCAGAGCAACGCAAAGGGAGGAGGAGGGAAATAGACCAATCAGAGAAGTCTTTGTAATTAGCACTTTTAGTGATTAAAGGCATTAAGGATTCCCTGAGTGAACGTTTTGAATTTGAGACAGGTGGATGAAGATATTTGTTTTTCCAGGTTGAAATAATAATTATGAAATCAGTGCTTCTCCTGCACGAGGGGAAACGTGATTGGGATTAATTTAGTGTGAGGAAATTAAATTCATCACGTTGTTCTCGAGGAGGTTCTCATTTTAATTTTTCAGTGCTCTAGATTTGATGCCCTTCAAACCTTTATAAAACGGAAATCAATCACTGGATTGATGACTTCATCTCTTCAGCTCCATGCCCAAGTGCACAGGAGAGGAAGCCAGTGTGCTCGAAAACTGTCAAGTTTATTTGGACTCGTGAAACAAGGGGAATGACAGGGCACTTTGAGTCGAGGAACCGGCGCCGTTGTTCCGTGATTATCCTTAATTTCAATTTTTTGTAGCGTACTTTTTCAAAACTCAAATGGACTTTCATTTCGACTCATTCAGTACTCCCCGCCGCCCGGGTTTTGGAATACTTTTTATACGGGAGAGAGCAAAGGGAGTCAATATTTTTGCAAAGTGCGGGGGTGTGGGAGTCAGCCTCGTCTGCCATCTTCAGATTCAAAGTATAAATCCTTGTTTCATTTCTGCAGCTCGCGGCATGCCTTCCAAGGATCTCAGATCTTAATGGTTTCCAATTAAATAATCCTACACACACTCAAGTTAGCATTAAAAGTATGCAGTTAAAATCAAGTTTTTTCCCCTGCGGAAATGATTTATGGATGGGGGGATTAATTGCCATCTCGGAAATTACTCGCTGGAGATTTTAAGATTTCCTCTAATAACCGGGGAGCTACGATCTCAGAAGAAACCGGGTTTTGGAACAACTTATTTTTGAAACTGGCTCAATAATTTTGATTGACTGGTGCTGCCCTGTATAGGGGGAACTTTGTTTTCACAGCTCAATTTCAACCTGAAACTTCATAGCTTCGAGTTTTATGTCTTGTGCATGACACATTCGTTTATACACCGTAAGTCTAGTCGTTCTTGAATATACGGCGCTTGATTTGAGAATGTTTTGAGCTTTCCCTTCTCTATATTCCTAATCAATATGATGGAACCGTGTGTGTGAGTCTGGAGCTAGTCCTTTCGCGTCCTCGTTTTTTAAATTGGATCATTTACTGTACAACGCTCTGTTTGTTTGTGTTGGTGCCGATGATAAGAAGTGTACAGGAGAGAGCGAGGAGGGTTTAAAATTACCATTGGTAGTGAGATACCCGGGAGGCTCTTCCGCTTTCACCGGATTGAATTACTTCAAAATGGGTAATATGAAAATCCTAGGGATGCTGTAGGAGTAAGGGAGATTTTTTCTTATATTATTGGCGCTGCTCCTCATCGGTGATGAGAGAGACGATGATGGATGATTCTGTTTCTTTACTCCCGGTGAAAGGGAGATGAAAGGCGATTGGTCAATCTCTCTTTTTTCTCATCTGCATGGAGGGAGATGAAAGGACTTTCACTTTCTCATCCTCTGGAATGTGCTCTCATAAAAACCTCTCCAGGCTTCAAAGGAAGGGCTGGTCAGCGTATCTCAAAATTGGACGACGACGATGGTAATTAATTTCAGGGAAGGAGGGGATTTTTGAAATTTAAATTGTACTCGCTCGCTTAGTCTGACGTCAGAAACTCTTTTCTCTGGAGCTACCAGCGTTAGCATCGTCGGCGCTGGAAGTGTGAATGGATCAGGAAAGTTTTATGGTCCTTTGAGAGGAGATTCGATGATGATGATGCGATGGGATTCTGCGATGGATTTTTTTGTACTTTGTATCTCGTCGTCTGCCTCCTTTCCGTCTTCCATTTCAGACGAAGGGGATCTCTGTGTGGAAAAAGTAACGAGATCTCGCTAACGATTTTTGCATAGTGATTCCCCATTGGAAAAAAGACTACCAAAGGGATGAGGAACTTTCTCTTCTTTCTCCAAATATTTTTCAATCTCAATCGCCAAGTTTCTCTTTTCTCCATCATCGATCCAATAAAAATAAAGAAGATGAGGCAGTCAGGGCTGGCGGGGTTTCTTCCCGCCGAGCCTAGCAACAACATCAACATCTAATTAGAACAAGTCATTTCAAAAGGTGGGATTAATTAGACCAATCAGAGCCAGGGATTGGGTTGCGGGATTGTTTGAATGTCTCAAGTGCACTTTGGCGGGGATGAGGTGGCAGTACCCGTCAAAGGATGATTACCGGAATGAATAGGATGCGTTTTACATTTACAAAAGGATCCGTGTACCGGTGTACCTTTTTCCACTAAAAGACTCGAATCTCAGAGTTCCAGTCGGCATCTTTTTCTGTCTGCCCAGAAAGCCCAGGATTTGAAAAATTAGTGACTGTTTTGACCAATCAAGTTTTTGTGCATTGGAGCACAACGACGAGATGTCAGAAACGTAGGCGCTCAATGTGATGGAGTTTAACTTTGATTTTAAGAAATATAATGGACAAAGAAGGAGACAAAACGACAAAATTGGAGGAGAGTTTTGATATGTAAGGGCTTTGCCATAACTTTTTTTTCCCTTTCTTCAAAGATGCGGCCCTTACTTTAGCTTAAGTTTGTATTTTATTTTCTGATTGAAAGCAGCCCGTTGAATTTGTACACACAAAGACAGGGGAAAAAATAAAGGATTTTGATGGATTTTTTCTTTTTCTTAGACAGGAGGAGAAGGAGGAGATCTCCCGTGTTCCCTAAACTGAAAAAGTTTAATGGATGGATAGAAAGTTGGAGACAGTGGAGACATTTGGGTGACATTTCAAACTTAAAAGCATAGACATAGGGTACCATGTAGGGTTTTAGTAGAGCTAATAATTTCAAAATGAGTTTTCTTAAAGTTTTTGCCTAACACGAGTGTTAGTGTGTGTGAGTTTGTCTGGAAGCGGAAGTTGATTGATCCTAAATACACAGAGGGTGTTATTGCCATTGTATTAATTCCAATGATTCAAGAAACCAATGGAGATTCATAGGCAACTTCTTCTTCTTGTATTTTCTTGTATTGTTGGAGTTCTGTTTCTGTAGCTGAGAGAGCTAAGGACAAAGCGG
>VNWY01000911.1:0-25121 GCA_009869845.1 Pseudachorutes palmiensis | reverse complement strand
GAAGAGGGACAAAATTGTACAACTGGTGCTGGAATCCATTGACGCTCTTCAGCTGGATTTGATCCTCTGCCCAGCATTTCCATTTCCGGCTTTGGGAGTTGAAGATCATCACCATCCTCAGCTTTTTGGTAATTAATTTATTTTCAACTAAACTTTATTAATTAATTCATTAACTTTATAGGGGCAGTCTGCTACACTTGTTTCTGGAACCTGGTGGACATGCCTGCTGGAATTGTCAGATTCGGAACCGAAAGCGGTGATCTTGGAGGTGATTCCGCATTGGAAGCGTTCCAGTTGGCCAAAAAGGTTCATAAAGTAAACGCTTAATTTACTTTAAAGTCTTAATTTTGATTTTATTCGATTAATACAGGCACTTCCTAAGTCTGTGGGGATGCCAATTGGAGTTCAAGTAGTTGGGAAGAAATATGAAGAAGAATTAGTCCTTCGGCTTCTACTGGAACTTGAAGAGAGCTACTACTTATCGGAAGATTAGACACT
This sequence comes from Pseudachorutes palmiensis, assembly GCA_009869845.1. Taxonomy (NCBI): domain Eukaryota; kingdom Metazoa; phylum Arthropoda; class Collembola; order Poduromorpha; family Neanuridae; genus Pseudachorutes; species Pseudachorutes palmiensis. The sequence goes on along the minus strand of VNWY01000911.1, from coordinate 24,623 downwards.
TGGGTCATCAAATTACAAAAGCAACTTTGTTTAATTAGGTTTTTGAGAGGTCAAACCATAAGTACTAAGGGCAAGGGTAGTTCATATTCATGGCCAAAGCCTTTTAGGTCTGGAAGGGACAAGGGTTGCTAAGCGACGATGCCGAACAAAAGCCAAAATAAACTGATTGAATTTTCATTCCCTAGTCCTGGTTAGATTGATGCACTTGTCTAATGATCACACATCTAGTGAAATCAACTTTTGTAATTAGTGACTTTAGTTTGTAAGAAATGCAGAAGGCACTTGACAACATTCTCCACCAGTACTTGCGTCAAGAGACAATGGTCACTGGGGACGATGGCCAAGTGGACGAAGAGCTTCTTCAGTCATTACACCAATGGTACGCTTCGCTTTTTAACTTATTTTTACGACACCATTTTGGAATTAAACGTATTTTTCATTTAGTTTACAGGAGAAAGGTGTATTGAAGGAAGTCCATGCTTTCCTTCGTCAGCGATTGGTCGCCGTCCTCCAAGGGACTTGGCCTCAACTCTTTGACCACTTCCATTCTGACTCTGACCTCAATCCAATTGTTCTGAAACTTGTGGAAGACTTTCTCTGTTCACATCGACTCCTCTTCACTTTCTCCATTTTGACTACAGAGCTTGGAGACTCGTGGGTCCCTAAAGGTAAGAAAACGCTCCCTAAACTGAACTGTGGCTTTGAGTAGACTTTAATTGCCCTGATGCATTTTTCTAGTCGGCTTTGGGAAACTAAAGTCCGCCGTGGCCGAGGGTTTCCTCCAGCAATTAGGGATTGTTCCAGACTCGGACGTGAGTCATGAAATCCTTGAGAAGTATTCGAGCCGTGGAACAACTTCGCTGCTAGAGTGTATCATCAAGTTTTCTCCATCTGCGATCATCCCCTTGGGGAAAAGGAATGGGCAGCGGAAGCGGGAAGGGAGCGACAGCGACAGCAGTACAAGGTCCAACCCACCACCAAACTTTTTGACACTTGACGAGAAGCTGAAGAAGATTGATGGGAAACACCCTCTCCGCTCGAAGAAACGGGTAACAAAGCAAAGGCGGACTGAAGTCCTCTCCCTGGATCAGAGGTTTCGACATCTTGCTTTGGATTTGGAAAGGGATAAACTGATACAACTCCAAATTGCAATTGACAAGTGAGACTATAGATCAATCAATCAACTTCCGGTTTTCCCAAAGAAATCAATCATCCCTTTCTCTTTTCCCGTATACGTTAGGTTCAAAACTGAAGAAATCTCTCGGATCCGTGAAGAAATTGAGACCGAGCAGAAGTTTTTGTTGCTGCAAAAGGAGAAGGAGCTATTGGCCAATTACGAAGAGAAAGTGAACCACATGAAAAGTAATTTGGACAGAGAAAAGGAGCTTTGGCTCATAGAGAAAGCCCAGAAAGAACGTGAGATTTTCGAGCGTCGGGAAGAACTTTTGGTAGCTATTCAAAGCGTACGGAGAACCGTCCTGGAGGAAAAAGTTGCTCCAGAAACACAAACTTATGGACAAAGCGTATGGAAATTTTGAAATAGGGTGATGAAAAACTTGCAAATTAATTTCTCCATAGTGTGTATGTTCTTTCAGAGGAAGGAGCTACTGGGTTTGCCTGACTTTGAATTCCCAAGGCGAGACGGGAACAGAGTCATGTCCAGACAGACTCCGCAGCAGCGAGAACTAGACAGGGAATATCTGCTCAAAGAAGCCAAACTTCGAAGCGTCATTGACAAGTAAGTAAAACCCGCTGAATCAAGCATTGCCTAATGAGTCTTTCTTTAGGCTTGAAAAAGAAAATCAACAGTTGAAAGTAAACCCAAGGGGAAAGCGTGTTGGTTCACTCAGCGAAAATGAAAATCAACGCCGTGAGCGTCACCGCCCTGAAGCAGTTAAAACTGACCGCAGGACGAGACACAAGGGTAAAGGTTTGGCTGTCGCATTCCAAGAAAATGGATGGGACCATCGAGATTTGCTTCAACGTTGGAGATTCGACGATGACATTCAAATTGCCAATGTTGCCGTCGCCCCGGATTCAGACGCGGTAGCATTCTTGCAGTACCAGTTGGAAATTCAACACGAAGAGATTGAAAAGTTAAGAAGTGCAGTTGCCCAACCTGGACAAACGGAGCCGCTTTTAACAAAATTAGAAGTACAAGGGGCGCCGAGGCCAGAGGCAGAAAGACCTGTAGCTTCCAGGCCCAGACAGGTCCCATCTGTTCCAAAATCCTTACAGACTAATGACGTCGATGAATTCCTTCAAGAAGCCAAAAAGCGAATGGGTGACATCGAAAAGGAGGCGAAATCCGTTGAAGAAACACTCAGACGGATGAATGGTGCTAAGAAATTCAACACTTTCCCTCGGGGGAAATGGGGCAAAGATGAATCCGTTCCAGCAGCAGGAAGCGGAGGAGGAATGCCCATTCCTCCAAGACTGCCAAAGGCTTTGTTTCAACGAATCGATTCAATGCGTCAACAAGAAGCGGACATTGTCCCAAAGTATTTGAACCCAGGCATGCTCTCGACAGCAGGGATCCCATCGATACCCCAAAAGGAGTCAACTGGAGTAACTTTCGTAAGGCCAACGCCAGCCTGGAATTACGATCAAATACTCCAGGACAATAATCAAGATCACAGATCGTTTGAAACTATGCAACAACCAATACGGAACCAAGAGCTGTTATTCGAGGCAAGACCAAAATCCAGCCGCGGTGAGAAGCCAGTCCCCCTTGCCCTTTCAATGGACGGAACTCTCCACGAAAGATCCTCATCGCTCCACACGTCACCAGCACTTCCTCCAGACTTGATGAAAGACGAATCCACCCATTTGAAACAAATGACAATAGAAAACCTCCAGTTGACCTTGAGCAGTAGCTCGACTTCCTCCCCACCACCGACTAGCATCAAGCTCCCCGAGAAGGTTGAAAGGAAGAACAAATCGGATCAGAAAATGATGAAAGGCGACATTCAAAGGAGCGTGTCTAAAAAGAGCATCAGGATAGAAACCGCTGCTAAGAGCTCGTCATCTGAACCAAGTCCTGGCTCATTGAAAGAAATTGCAAGCCGGAGTGGAGCACTGGTGAAAAATAAAGTTGAAAAGAATAATCCTGGAGACGGTGGTGGGCGCGGTGGTGGGGACATTCCCATTTTCACGAACCTTGCCTCTTCGACTGGCAACCCTCCAGGAACCGCAGATCCGGAAAAAGTCTTAAAACCAACAATTCAAGATGTAAGACCGGATCCTCATGCAGCACCAGGTGAAAGCCGGCTTTCAACAAATTCCAAACCTAATCCGATCAACGTCGTGGAAAATGCACTCCAAAACACCTTTCTCCAGTCAGGGGGTGTTGGGCTTTCAGCGCCTGGAACGGTGCCAGTACCTTTGAATCTCGATGACCTCGGAGACCTAGAAACAAGTCACGACGTCCAACTACAAGAAGATGATTTCTGGAATATGTAGTTTATTATAGGCTATTAAAATCAAATACAGAAAGAAATGTTTTGGAACATTAGCTTTTCAAGTATTAAAAAAATAAAGAAAAAATTTACAAGAATTTGCAAGACTTCAACGCCATAGAAAAAAACTTCAAAAATTTTATTTAATTTTTAATGACAATTTAGGTTCCTTGGCTCAGATGGCTATTTTCTGAGATTTTGAGTGGAAAAATTCATTCGAACGCCACTTTTTCATCTGTCAATTTTTCTGATTTCTGAATCTACGCAGTGTCATCACATTTTTCAAGAAATTCGAGCATTTTGAAGCGTTTCAAGATGGCAGAATGCTGTTGTTTTTCGAAGCAATTGATTTCCGGAGGTGTCCTGTTTTTGATTACTTGGCTAATGTGGAGAATTGCGCAAAGAATTGTTGTACGTGACCTTATTTAAGTTAAGGGTTTCTAAGACTTGCTCCAGGGTTAAAATGCTCTTGTCAATATTATTTCTAAAGGCCTGGAATACGCTGCGTCCAAAAGTCCAGAAGAAGCAGAAGCTCAGGGAAGAGGGTTTTAAGGCTATTGACCGGAAGTACGGGACGGTAAATGCTGACGCTGAAAAGATCCTGGCACTCCCGGAAACTGAGCTTATTGAGCAGCTACAGAAGCGTCAACTGACGGCGACACAAGTGCTGGATGCGTTCATTGCTAAGGTCAGCTGCCAAACAAAGGTCAAATGATGAGTGGTCATGATTTTTGTAATTTAAGGCGTACCAAGTCCATGTCAAGCATAACTGCCTCATTGAATTCGTACCAAAAGCACACGTAACGGCATATTTACAAAAGTTTTAAAAGATTCTGATAATGTATGTTGTAAAATGTTTGTTTTCTGTTTAGAAATGGGCCAAGGATCTGGATGAGATGAAGGAGGTCAAGGGCCCACTCCACGGGATCCCTGTGAGCATCAAGGACAACTGTGATGTGGAAGGTCACGACAGGTTCGTAGCTTAAGACTCATGGCTGCAAATGTATAAATATTTGATAACTACACTTGCATTCCTTTAGTACTCTTGGCCTCGCGAAGAAGTTGTTTGATCCTAAGCTTGAGAACTCTGTCATTGTCAAAGTCCTTCTAGACTTGGGAGCCATTCCTTTCTGTAAGACAAACGTACCCCAGACGCTACTAAGTTTTGGATGCTCCAATCCAATTTTTGGCACTACGACAAATTACTGGAACCCTGCGTTGTCCCCGGGTGGGTCAAGCGGCGGCGAAGCAACGCTTATCGCTGGTGGTGGGAGCATCCTTGGGATCGCCAGTGACATCGCTGGATCTGTTCGCATTCCAGGTAATTGAGAATTAAGACTACAGAAATGCGGAGAGATGCTATCCAGTATAAATGTTTTCAGCTCATTTTTCCGGAGTGTATGGCTTCAAAACAACCAATTTCAGACTGAGGTAAGACACTTTGGTCAAAGGTGTTTTTAGAGATTAGTTTTAATTTGCTTTAATAGCCCCACTGGATTTACAGCGTCAATGCCAAACATAATTGGAAGTACGTAAATGTTAAGAACTACCAAGGTGTAACCTGCCTGTCTTGGATGTCTGATTTAACATTTCTTTCCATTTTAGTTGCCGGCGTCCCTGGGATCATGACCAAGACGATGGACGTTTTGACACTGGCCACAAAGTCCTTGATTGAAGACAATCGACAACACAATTATGATCATCTCGCTCTTCCAATTCCTTGGAATAACAAGGTACCCATGACAAGGTCATCAATCCTTTGGATTTTAATAACCTTTTATTTTAGCCATTTGAAGAGAAACGAAAACTCCGTATTGGATATTACACATCACTCCCGTACTTCCCATTGCGTAAGTTCTTGTACCACTTCCACGCCATTCAAGAACCATTGCTTTGCCAAGCATTATTCTAAAATGAAGGAAAAGTTGTGCGCTTGCTTTCAATGTGTGTTTCATTTTCAGTTGGAGACGCTGAAGCCGTTGTTCTGAATGCAAAATCAGCACTAGAAAAAGATGGTCACACGCTCGTCCCTTTTGAAATGCCAGATGGTTTCAAAATCATGAATCTGATGGGCGCATTCAGTTTCGCTGATCTTGGGACTCATCTTTGCAAAAATTGGTGAGGAAAAGCCTTTTTCCATCAGTAGACAAACACATTCCACTGTCAAATGCAGTAGTCTGTGAAGTGCGTTAGTACGTTTAAGCCACTGGATTTGTGATGCTTGAGGTTAGAATTTTGAGAATAACTTTATTTGGTGAAAGCATGAAGCTGACTAGCTCATTAAGCTTAGACTCCAACTGAATCGTGACTAATTTATAGAGCAAAGAAATGCATTACCAGGAGCCATATGCTTTTAATGTAATTCTGTTGCGGTTGTTTTCCTTTCAGAAGTGGTTGATTGATCCAATCTTTTCTTTTTGGATTTATCCACTTTCCTTGTCATTTGCTTTCTCTTGCTCTGGGTGACAGAATGATTGTGGTAACAGACGAGGGAATTTGGCCATCCGTGTCTCCCCATGGGGAATCTAATCCTTGATTTCTCCAGTGAAAGTCCCTTGAATCCCTTACAAAATCCATCTGTCTTTTCCCTAGTCTTGGTAGCAACTAAGGCCCGGGTGTTAATAGCAAGCTGGTGTTGTGGTTGGCCTTATCTGACACTCATTTCCTTTTTCCCTGCAGGGAAGGGGAAGTGATTCCTGGAGCCCTTTTACCCAATTTCTTGGCCTTCCAGCTCCCACTTTGGCTCAAGAAATTGGTCGCCTTTCTTGTAGAATTGCCCCTTCCATTTGTACACTCGAAAAGAGGCTCCGTTTTTGTACGAGGTAAGAACACAGCCATTCAAGTCTCAAACTTTCTCTTACAGGATAAGAAGACCCAGACGATATGAAAAGCTTTTAAAAGCTTCACAATTACGACGCACACGCTAATGCCATCCGCATCCTGTGTCATCCCTCCATTTGAGCAAAGTTTTGATAAGGGCGATGAGGCAGGAGAAAGCTCCAGACTAAAGAGAGAAAGCACTTGACTTGACATCGTCTTCCTCATCCGCTTTACATCGACAACCCTAAAACTAAATGAAGCGGAAATGAATCAAGCCAAAAGTAGTTGGTCCTGCCACGGGTTTTTAGCTTTTATTGAAACTATCGAGTTAAGAAGGAAAAAGGAAGGTCGAGGTCAAGTCAATGACAAATCATTCTTTCCCTGTATTTAGACGCCCGCGGTTAAACCAAGATTTTAGATTCTTCTTTGCCAAAGTCAATTCTCTTGATTTCCCAGGTGGTGCCGGGGTTTCTAAGGATTTGATGGATCGACTGGGTGAACGGAAGACCATGATACAAGAGCTCATCAAGCAATGGAAAGAATTGAAGCTTGATTTGGTTCTATGCCCGGCCTTTCCATTCCCTGCTATTCCAATTTCCCTATCGAGTCGAATGCAATGTAAGTTTTATTATGACTGAAGCCTCCGCTTTTGGAGATTGTGTAATATTGTCTTTTGGAAAGGCGTGTTGTTTTGGTCGTCTCTAGGATTCCGAGGAGGATCTAATTTTCTAATTATAGCCAATGTTTGTCTTTACCGCAGCCGCCATTATCTACACTGTGACATGGAACTTGTTTGATTTTCCGGCAGGAGTGGTTAAATTCGGTGAAGAAAGTGGCAAGCACATTCTCCCTTATGATCACTTGAATGATTTCATGCTCCGTCCAGCAACAAAAGTAAGTTTCCTTCTCCTTGTGCCTGAATTACATCCGAATTCTATAATTCTAACGATTGTAATGTCTAGGCCGTTCAGGATGCAATAGGGATGCCGATTTCCGTACAACTTGTAGGTCTCCCATTCCAGGATGAATGGGTTCTTTATGGCATGGAATGTCTCTCTCGCCTCTCTCCAGGAAAGAACTCTCCAGTCGACTCTTAAGACTCTAAAGGCCATATTCGCATAAACTTAATTTCCTTGGTTTCTTCTTTGAGCTCAAAAGAACAAAAATGGCTTTTTGATCGATGATGAGTGATGAAGAAATTGAATAAATAAATGAAGGAATGGTAAGTGGGAAATCAAATCTAAAGATTGAGTTTGTCATTTCTTTATGTCTTTGGAGCCTTTTCTTTCATGTACTCTGTTGGGAATTGGATGACAAGGAAACACACGTTTCATATTTCCACAATGGTATAGGAATGGGTTATTTGATCCACTCGAGTCGCCATTGCAATGGACTCTCTCAAACACAAGATCACCACTACAGTCGCAGTCTGCGACTGGCAGATTATGCAGCTGACTCGGTTGTGGGCCAATGCACTTTCCATCACTTGCCATTGGCCAATGGCAGGAGCCTATTTTCTCCATCGTAGAGAGAAAGTACAAAGAAAACATCAACAAGGCGAGATGTGTGTGTGAAATCCTGAAGGGAGAAATGGGATGGATTCCAAGCCTCTCTTTACCCCTTCGCTTCCCTTGTTCCCGAATTCTTCATAAGAGTTCAAGCATGCGAAGAAAGTTACAGAGAAACCTAGCCTGGTTTCGGGAGGAGAGAGACTCCTTGGAATGAACATGAACACATCCAACGGAAACTTTAGCGTCAGATCAGTCGCTGTTTCCATGTCGGAGAAAGCAGCGTCCTTTCCCTTCTCCTCTTGCAATCCTCAATCCAAACACTAAAGCTCAACTCTTTGTCAGTTTTTTAAAATTTCGTTCCATTTTCAGCTTTTTCAATCAAGTGTGTGAAAGTTTTATAAACCTCGGGAATCGGTGCTAATAATTGAGATTAGAAACTAAAGCTTTAATAATGTCACCACCAACTGTCGCCTTTTGTTTATGAAGAGAAAATTGAGAACTTTCTCTTCACCACTAAAACGGAACGGAACCACACACATTTGTATCTTCCAGTTGGTCCTCCAGCAGACTCCAGAGAATCACTTTCTCCTTGTTGTGCTCTAACTTGGATATCCACAGCAGTGGAATTGGCTTTCTCCAACTGCTCTTGCTACACTTTTTTCGGTAACAGAAACCGCTCCTTTTGCCTGTCTATAGCCTTAGATCCCTTTCGCTTGAATGGATTCCTTTTGATGGTTCTCAGCAAGGGAGCTAAACTTACTTTTCCCACTACTCTATAATATTTTATTTATTTCTCCCACTATAGTTCCACATTTTAAAGAAAGTTTGATCTCTTCTGTACACAGAGGCCTGTGACAGAGATACAGAGATAGGATTGTTTTCCTATTTGATTAGAACAGGAGAAAGTGACAGCCAGCCGTCTCTGTTTTAATCTTATAGATTTAAACCCAGTCTTTCCAAAGTTCCTTAAAGCTTAAAGTTATTTTGACAGTGTTAATTACTTATAGCCTTTCGACTCACGGGGGAAAGGGGAAAGGGGAAAGTGACGGATTTTAAGTCCCTAGGACCTACCTAGGACTGACGTTCTCATTCCCATTCCAAGTAGCTTTACAGTAGTAGAATAACTTTAGTAAAAATGGTTAAGGTAGCGTTAGCCGTAGGTAACCTAAGGGCTACGTTAGAGTTTTGATTGCTAAGGCTGAAGGCTAAAGTAAACTTTTGGCGTAAGGTTGAACGCAGGGTGTGACTTGTGACAGGGAGTGTGCCAAGGGACATGTTTTCATTTTCATGTCATTACCTTTGTTTTATGGTCAATATATAACACCTCCCATTGGGAAAATGAAATGATCACCTGCGGGAAGGAAAGAGCGTTGAAAGAGATCCTCAGGAACTCCAATTAGACATTCGACGGCTAATGAAAATGTCCCTGGTGAAAGTATATTTCTTCTTCTTAAATCACTAAGAGAAAGTCGAGGAGAAAGTCCAGGAGAATGCTTTTGTGATCCTCACGAGCGTGTAAACTGTTTTTTAAGGGAGTTTGTGTATACGCAGTGTGTTACGTACCCCGTTAACCGTTACTTACCCGTACAGGTCAACTTCTGTGACCAGCAGGAGGACCATGTTCTGCTAAAGAGTAAATCCTTTGTTAATTTATTATCAGCCCATGCTGGTGCCACACGAGTTTCGTCTTTAACAAGATATTGTCCAGATTTAAAGCCTCCTTGACAAGGATAAATTGCCCATTTCATCTCTCCTAGGTTGTCCTCACTTATCCCATTTTGTTGTGAACTCTGTCAAATCATTAGTCTTGATAAACTCTCCCAGTGGCCTTAAGAGAAATCTCAAAGCCACGATTGGCCTCGTGCCCGCATGCTATTGAATTAATAATGAAGCCGGTCCTCCTATTCTCAAAACGATGAAATCTGTCAGGGTCAATTAAGGTATGGATTCTCATTAGTCAACAAGGATTTCCCATTTCCTTACTTTTAAAATGGATGGGCCATCAGTTAGTGAAAGTGAAAGTCACTTTGGTAGGGACACTTTAAACCCTGCCAGCATTCATCTCATCTCACTACTACTACTGCGGACTACTTGACAAATCTAATTTAAAGACTGGCACTTGATTGAAGTTCAGTAGAGGAAGCTGGAACTTGGGCTGGATAGATACAAAGCGTCAATGTGATTTGACAGCACTAGCACTCTCCCTCCCTAATGCAATAAACACTAAAGAATTTAGACATTGATAGAGAGGAGTGAAAGGAATAAGGGATGATGAGGAAGTGGAAGGAGAAAGTTAGAGTTAGACAATGCTAGAAGATACAAACTGCGCCTTCACTTGAAGCTTTAGATTGAACGATACACGTCAATGGCCTAACCACAGCTGTATGCATTCCTCTGCTGAAGTCGGAGTCTCTGATTTTGGCAAAATTTCAACTTAACTATGATACTCTTGGGAAGAGTGAGGGAGTAAAGTACCCCTTGAAATCCTTTCTAAACCCTCTTTAATTAAAAACTGAGAGAATGATGGATGACTTGTTTATTTTAACACTTGAGTTCACCAATTAAAACAAGACAATGGACACTGAAATGTCAATAAATGTCCACCCCTTTCCCTTTTCTGCACGTGTGGAGTAATTTATTTTAGAATGACATTTTTAGGAAACGGATGCATCTGGGAGAGACCTTTCTCTTCAGATCCTTCCGGAGGAGTCAAAGGAGTCGAGTCTATAGGCCCTTTAGCTAGTGAATCAGGAAATTGCAGACGTTGCAAAAAATATTTATAACCAGCACTACTAGACTGCGGAGCTGCTCTTCTTTTTCTTTAGCTGACAATATTATCATCTTTTCATGGTATATGAGCAGTGTTTCCGGACTGATGCGGGGCCCTGGAGAAGAGCCAGAAGGAGCAGCTGAAACACATACGTTTAGATCCATTCAAAGGGAAAGTAGGAATTCCATGGTGGGAGATTATGGAGGTTTTAGTTTCCATCCTCTCCCCTTGGATTATTAATACACTTTCGGGAGAAAGTGAAAGTTTTCAAATAAAATTGGTCCGGGTGGGAGGATTTCCGGGAGATCTCCAAAACCCAGTTCTTCCAACTTTGGAATTCAAGTGACGAAACAGTAGGACAGGGACAGGAGGACTTTTAAAGGGGGAAAACAAAAAGTTATATAAAACTACTACGATGGCTACCTTTAACTTTCTCCAGTCCCTGTAACTTTGTTTCCTACAACTTTCACCTGGGGACCATTGTCTCCAAATGTGACACATTTTCCCAATAATGTCAACTCGAGTTGATGAGTTTGACACGATAGCTTTCTTTATGATTCAAGTGTCTTGTTTTGTCGTGTGCAGGAGAGGAAATCCATAGCCATACTAATTCTCATGTCGACTTTTACCTTCTAAGGGTATTACCTTAGCTTACTTTAGCTAAACGCTTCGTCTCCCTGTCGTTCATCTGTTTCCAGTCGTTCAATAATTCAAACACTAGAATTTCAATAATGTTTCAATCAGTCCAGTTAGGAACTCGTAGCCTGCTCGTAGCTTCAACGCTTTTTCTAGCTATCAAGTCCACACTGTCCTGAATATCACCATGACCTTTGACCATTTGCTTTGAGATTCTTTGGTAGAAAGTTAAAGTTGCGATTTCCCTGTAACATGAAAAATCACTTCAACAAAAGTTGTTTTTCTCATCAAGAGGAACAACTTTCACTTTCGTCATTTTGATCTGTGACCCTTAACCCTGAAACAAAGGTCAGATAACCAACTTCACACATTACTAAACTTCAAAAGTTCAGGCGTGAATCGACAGTCCGAACATGGACCTTTGACAGGCCGACTAGAGGCTACGAAAACTTACTCGGCTACTTGTTTATACCCCATTCACCACCAATTTCAATTCATGAGTTTTCTTCTGTTCCTATGTTAATTACTGACTTCCTTTTTCTGAATAATTCACCGGTAGTAATTAGAACCAGAGTCACATAATTTATAGCCCCAATGGGTACGTAGGTAGACAATAAATCGACAAACTTTTGTTTACTTTGCCACGCCTGCGACAATCTGATAACATTGTAATATAGGTCGTGTACTATGTGGGTAGGGCTTTCACTCTACGTTGTCCCATGCTGAATCTGCATATGAGGAAAGTTGTGATTAGACAAGAATTAACTTAAATCCAGGCTATCTGTTTTCCTGTTTTAATGCATTGGCAAACATCGAGTCTTGACTTTCGGCTATTATGTTATTGCAAAATTATGATTTACAATCCTACTTGGAAATTCTAGTCATTCAACTTCAACTTTTCGGGAGAAAGTTTTTTTTTAAAGTGAAGGACCTTTGAAGCTTAATTGTGCAAAAGAAATTATTCCAATTAAGGAAAGAGCGAGGAATTAGAATTGAGTTTGAGCCTTCATTTGAATTCAAGTGAATTTACTCATTTTCTCATTTTGACTTTCACCCGCTTTCCCTTTCGCTTTAGGACAGTTTTTTGTAATTCCCATTTCCCCATTCTAAATGACAACTTTTCTGTTTTGAATAAAATCGATCCGATGTTTTCTCGTTCGTTCGTTAACTTTCATAGTTTTTATCCCCATTTCCATCCTCACCGTCATGTCATGCACAAATCCATTTAAAATTATAACCTTCGCTAATGGCAGCGTCTGAAAAAGTACAGGTCCAGACAGACAAAAACGGGAAAATCAATAGAACACTCTATTTCGCGGGTTTCGGGAAATAGAAGTCCTGTAACTGGGAAAGTCAGCTTTCTCCCTCCACTGAGCGTCCTACCAATAATAACAAATGTTTTTTTATCCAATTTCCAAAGTCATTACATTAAAACATTAGCCTTTAGGAGGAGCCCTGTTTATAACGATTATAACCAAAGAAAACTTTTAGCTTAATAGGATGCTCGCACGAGATACAAGGAGCGAGAAAGAGTGAAAGCAATTTCTTCATTAATTAACCCCCGCTTTCCCCAGTCCCAAAAACTCACGTCCTAGCAATTCTCATTAGGTCAAAAGTTCTAATTCTAAAAAACTACAGAAGCCTTTACGCACGGGGCTAAGTTTCTGGAAGTTCTCGTGTGCATTTTGGACGTATGGAACTAAGCTTTAATTGACACAAGGATAAATGTGATTGTACTAAAGTCTTGCTCACTGCCAGAGATCCTTTCCACGGCTCATAACTTTCCCCGCTACGACCAGCCGAACGTGAAGTTCGTTTAAAAGATTCTCTCTATGCAATAATCATCCAAATGTAACAGGAAATGGCCAATTTAGATACAAACAGAATCGACCGGAAGTAGGACTATTATAAGGCTACTTTAAAAGTAAAAATTGAAGTAATTCTTCATCCCAATTTCCCATCTCTTCTTGTCAATTAATTCCTGTCGCTCTCTCATTAAAGGAAACGAGTTGAAAACTAAGGCTCTAAAGAAAGTGGAGAAAGTGGAGAAAGTGTCTTCCTGTTTCCTCCTTTCCCTGGTCCATAATTTTTTGGGGAGAAAGTAGGAAATGAAATTTTTCCTTTAGTAGCTAAGGAGAGTTCGAAAATCTCATTCCATCTCATCCATTTTTCATTTCGGTAGAAAAGTAGATCTTAAATCTAAATTATCTAGAGCAACAGAAAGGCTCGAAGAAGAAGAAAATTGAGAGGATATTTTTATTTTCCGTGAACTTTATTTTCCTACAAGGTAGAAATGTTTTTCTTTATCTCTGCTTATTTCTCCATCTTTAAAACTTCAGAGAGAAATGAAGGAATTCGTATACAGTAGAGATTCCTTGAAGAAATGGAAAACCAATAAGTTTCCAATTCAATTTTACTAGTACGCAAAAGAGAGTTTATTTGTCCAAAGGAAGGAGAAAGTTTAAAGAAATAAATCATTTGGGATTCCGCAAAAACTCTTCAGTCTTTGCATTTTTGCAAAAAGGTTAAACTGACGGGGTGCCAGGGACAGAAGAAAAGTTCTTTTTTTGAGAGAAAGGATGCATCACTTTCACCGACTTTCACAACACTGTTTTTATGAAAACTTTTTTTTTCGGAAAACAAAATATTGTGCTAAACATCAAGTCAACCACGCAGTTTATCGCTTGTAACTTTCTCTGGAAATTTTTTTTCTCTGGAGAAAGCCTAGAGAAAGGCACTGAGGGTACAATTTCCGTTCATTGTAAGTCGTGTCGACGTTAATCATGATTCACAACGTTCTAAATTCTCAGCCTTTTGCTCCTAAATTAATCCTAAGCGGAGTCACTTTACCCAAGTCGTGACCTTCATGACCTTAAGTCCTGGTTTACAACCCAATCTTACATTAAAGGCAGAGGTAAGATCTAAAGTTATTCACTAAAAATGCAAATATGGAAATATGTGTCCAATTTCTGTCAGGAAAATTGACTTTGGCTGGAATGCATATTGGTTTCAAAGTTAAAACTGCTTTCACTCGGTCTTTTTATATGGCCATAAAATAGAAAATTATTTTTCCCTAGCTTTCTCTTTTTCAGAAGAATGAGGAAATATGATGAAGATTTTCCTGGCCTTGTTCCCAACGACGAAAGACATGGAGCACAATGCGGGTATTTCCCTTTGTTCCAGGGTCCATAAAAGTGGGACAAAATCAATAACACGGACAAGTGTAATGATGAAAATCGGAGTCCGATTGTTTTCTCGCACTTCTTAACTTTCCCTCTATGTTGGAATTCTCTTTGATTTTTCTGCAACATTACTTTCCCTGCAAGGCCCATTTGGTTCTAAAGAATGGAAAGCTTGGATGCTCGGATGCTTGGATGATGATTAACTTTTCCACGTGTGTAACTTGGGACTAAGGTTGAACTTTGTACTTTGTATTTGAACAAAGAACGTCTCATCAGGAGCTATCTATTTCCAACAACCTTTCTCACCTCCAACTGCGCTCTGCTACTCAATTTTGATTACATTTCCTTCCCTTCTGTGTTTAACTTTGAATAGAATAGAGAGTGTAATGAAATGACAAGGCTCTTGTCAACTCCCAACTCTAAATAGGTTGGATTTCTATTGAATTGGCAAAAGAGAGTCAGCAGGGATGAGGATTTAATTACGACCCTCTTATACCTCCTCTATAATTACCAATTTCAACCTCTCTCGGGAACTACGAGGAATTTACACTTTGGCAACCCACGCCGATTCCTAATTCAGAAGCGGTCTGTGTACCATTTTCCAAAAGGAAAGTTTCCGGAACTTTCCACTTTCTTCTGCGGTTGGAAGAGAGTCAACTTAAGCAGTTTCCAAAGGAGTCCATTTCTTACTATCGCAAGGAAAGGAAGTTTGCATAGCCCAGGATTTTATCTCTTCCGCCTGGCAGAGGATGTCAAGTAGAAACTATAGAAAGTAAAAACAAATGCAAGGAACGAATATACTCGAGCTCAAGCATTGTTCCAAAAAGGTTTAAAACTACACTTGAACAAAAGTAGGGAAAGGGAAAGTTTATTTCCAAGGATTAGATCGAACTTCAATTTCACCAGTGAAGGTGAGGAAAAGTCATGGAGTCGATTTCACTTTAAAATGAAAATTCGCACCTTTTACAGAGAGAAGGAAAAACTCATTTTCTTTTAAAAAACGCAGAGTATTTTCCCTTTTGTTGAAAAGAAGAAAGTTTTAAAGCACAAAAGAGAAAGTTGGGTTTCATTCTGATTATAATGAAAGTGTGATTTCTGAGTTGGGAGAGAGAGAAAGGAAGAGACAAAAGAATTTTTCTGATTTCAATTACAGTAGAGTGCTGCTAGAGATTCACAGCCTTTCCCTTATTACTTTCCCACTCGCTTTTATTTCATTCACAAAATACCAAATCCAAGGTGTGAATTAACGTCTCTGGATGGGCTAAATTTTAATCAAATATGAATTAATGAGGAGCTTAAACATTTGAACACACGCACTTTCCCAGGCTCTAACGAAAGCAGCAATAAGCTCGAAACAGCGACGTGATCTGCCATTCTAAAAATCAAGCAGTTCACTGGAAATTTTTTTTTGAGCGGCGTCTAAGCCTTTCAATAACACCGAGGATCTTGACTTTTGGAAAATGAAGTTGTACATAAAAAGAAGAAAAAGCGGACAGGAAACGTGATTGGGTCGTTGGTCACATCTGCTGACTGTTGTGACACCGACGCGTGTCAAGGCACACTGATATAATACTACTGAAATCGGATTCATTCAATCCATACGGTCCCTTCCAGGCATGGAGGAAAATGTCTTTCCGGAACCAAGTACCAACCCGGGTATCTCTGGTACAAGGGCACTTGGAAAGTTTATCCAATTTCCTTCTGCAAAAGAATATGTCAACCTGGGCCCTCCCGCTGTGGCCACTGTTTCCCACACCTGTCAAACCCAACTGAATTCCCAGCCTTATGTTCCCAACCTCCCACTGTTGTTCCAATCCGGTCTTACAAAGGGACTTTTAATGCTAAATAAACTGAGTCCCAATCTAATTTAAATCTTCGGATTTTTAGTAATTACAAAGACTTTTCCCTTTCTCTGCTACGACAGTTGAACCCACAGACCGGAAAGGTATCTCTTATTATTCTGTAGAAGAGGATCAATTCCCCAAGAGGCTTGAGATGATGATTGGATTGGAGTTCAATATTTACTTATTCAATTAGTTTATCAAACTAAAGGGATCTTGGGTTTCACCAAATTCCCGAAGTCGGTAGAATCCTCAGATTTCCGGTTTATAGACCTTAATTAAACCAAAGGGGAAACAAAAGATGACTTTCTTCCAAGAGAGAGAGAGAGAAAGGAGGTTCCATTTTAATAAGGGTTTCAATATTAAATGCAAAGTATAAACGCCGGTTAAAAATCTTTTAATAAATCAAAATTAAATTCAGCCAATTCACAGGTTTTGTTTCTCAAGTTGTATTTTATCTGACCTCTTCATTTTTTCATCTAAGGTCAAAGGTCATTGAATTTCATAATTAACATAAGCTCTAAACTCGGATCCTCTTTAAATACGTAAACCAAAATGCAAATCTTGGTTGTAATTTATTTTCTGATTCAAAAATTTATGAAAAATTTTCCGGCGTTTTTATAAAGCTCTCTGAACTGGAAATTAGCAACTGACTCCATTTTTATTAAAGTTTTGACTGAAAATGGCAATATTTGGTTTAATTGCAAGTGCATGTTTGCCCGGTGGGACACCAAGAGCTTCTGTCCTTGTTCCTTGCAGTTGTACATTTCCCACCTGAACGTCCATAGTACTTGCAAAGGCCGTTGCAATCAGTGACACCACGGAGTCTCCACCACTGCTTCCAAAGCCACTGTTCCACTGGTCCGTCACATCTGTAGCCAACACGGTCCCCAAGCCATTCACACACTTTCGCATTTCGCTTTACACGACCTGCTCCAATGAATGAGACTTGCAATACAGCTAGGATCAAAAGGAGAATGAATTTTAACATGGCTCTATGAACACGGATGGCTCAAGTAGCCTGAATCTAAGGTTTATTATAGCTACTATGTTCAAGATCCCTGCTAAGATCCAAGTAACTGCGATTCTTGGAGATTGGGAGCTCTATAAATACACGCTTTCCATGACCAGAATTCCGAGTAAGTCGAATTGTTTAGAATTACGGAGAATTTAGAGAATTAAATGCATCGTCATGTAGAGAATCACTTTGTTAGGAAATTAGCATTCCGAATTGTGTGTATCGGTTGGAATTAAAGAGTAAACTTGCACGCGTGGACTAACAAAAGCAATAAGTGGATCGAATTCGCAGTAAAGTAGGATCGCAATTATTACTTGGAATCGAATGTTATTTGGATTCATAATGAATGAGCTTTCTTGAGGATAATGGCTCTAAGTACTTCCAAGTATTTTCCGAATACTTGGAAGGATTTTTATAAAGAAAAGGGCTGAAAAGCCTTCCATTTTAGTAGGCGTGGACGATAATGACTTGTGTCATATTCTTTTCATCCTTTCATTTCCTTTTGATTGTCATTTTGGCAAGACTTGAGGTTGCGTGGTGATGATTTTTGCACTTTGGATTTCCTTGGAGTCATTTTCTCCGAATTTCTCTTGAATTTCCTTTAGAAAATGGACTTTCTCTTTTGGTTATTTCCAGTATTTCCAGTATTTCCAGTATTATTCCCTGGAGGGGCGGGTTCTTATTTGCGTATGTAGTGACACGTTTCATGGAGATGATGATGACAGTCTTTCGTGGGACTTGACAAGAGCCCTTGTCAAAAATATTACCTCCTCGTCACTTTCTCCTAATGAAAAATTCCTATTCCTGGATCTGGATTTGTCATAATGTCAAAATCAGAAAGCTCCTATCATTAGCCTTTTGAAAATGAAGGTATCATCAATAGCTCTTCAGAAGTGAGCGTCCAATTAAAGAATGATCACAAGGATCCTGTTTGATCTTTCGACTTTCTCTTTTATACATACAATTGCCTCGTTCTGATTCCCAAATCATCCTCTTGTTCCTCTTGTTCAAAGTTCAAAGGCAATTCAGACAATTTCATCCAATTGAACTCATTTTTTGGATTTTGGATTTTACTCTGATCGAAACTTTGACCCTTTTGATCTCCTTTCCTTTTCTATTTACTAAAAAACACAAGGATGATTGAGTTCGGAAGTTCTGGTTGGTCACGCACTACTTTTACGTCCTTTCTTTTCCTATATAATAGAGATAGGGGTCAAAAGTTTAGTTCTTTGGGCTATTACCCGGACACTAGAACCATTGTGTAGGATTCCATTTTGGTTAAAAGTCCAGGGCTTTTGGGGGTAATAATCCCTTTCCCTAAGGACTCGTTCATGGATGCAAATGCGAAATATTCCAAGTCTCTATAATACAAAAATGTTCCAGTTCCATATGAATGGTATTCTTTTAAAAAGGAGAATCTGACAAAGAACGATGGAGATAGAAACGTTGGAATCCACCATAATCCATAAATAATCTTCCCAGTGGAAGCATTGTCTCAATCGATCTCTTCCTAGTGCTTCATACACTCCATTTTCATAATGCTTTGTTCCCTATTTATAGCCAACCAAAGGCTTGCTTTTGTGACAGCCATCAAGGGAGAAAGTGATAATCATGTAACCACTACAGACAGCGAAAACAAAACTAAAAGGAAACCAATCCTGGAGAGAATCCTGGAAGACTCTTCTGGAAAAGAACCTCGTCCAGAACTAATCCAGGGAGCTTTGATTTAGAGAAAGAAGAAGTTTATAAAGCACTTTTCCACAACCCACGCTTCCTCCTGAATCTTTGAAGCTTCAACAGCTTCTTCGCGTGTGTGTGACCTGACTCAATTTTCAATCATCCTCAGAAATGGACTACATTCGGGAGTTTGATATCCGTCTCGAAAAGGAAATGTACTACGCTGGGGAAGTACTCATGGGACATGTCATCCTGGACACGGTAGAGAATTTCAAGTTGAGAGGTGAGTTAAAAGAAATATTGCTCGGAAACTTGCTCGAATGCTTTGATCTTCTGCTGGAATTCAATACAGAAAAGAAACGAAATCAATAAAATAAGATCAAAGTAAACACGGTACCTGTAGTTGAAGTTAAAGCTTTGACATTTGACTTATGACACGACCATCTTGAGTCATGATGAGTAAATCAAGCTTTAGAGTTGACACGGCCCATCCAGAAGGAGACAAGGTTAAGTCGGAAGTCGTTATGATACCGGCGTTGGCGTTTTTAAAGCGGAAGTCGCGCAGTTCCCAAGCTCTCGTTTTTACGCTCTCTAGCCCATTCCTCTTTTCACTTGGTGATTCGAGTCAGGATTTTTCCTTTCCATCCGGTTGTTCGTCCTCGGGAAAGCATGGCGGTGTTTGCGTCCTCATTACCATGCTTATCAGCGCAAACAGAAGCGCTGGAGGTAATGCTAATAAATTCAGTTCCCAGTAGTAGGCTAGGACGACAGGGACCTCCTGAGATTCCTAATTCTAAAAGACTTTTGAATTTGATGTCCTTATAGCCATTCGTGTCGTTGTCAGGGGCAAAGCACATACAGAGTGGAAGGTGATCGTAGCTGGGGAACGGCGGACCGTGAAAGATGACCAATACTATGTCGATGACCGTGCCATCATATGGGGGAAAGGTACACACACGCACACCCACATTGAGGAGAATTATGTCACTTATAATTGTCTCCCATGGGAACTTTGGGATTTGCAGAGAAAGCAGAGGGGACTGTCCCGATTCTTCCAAGAGGAGTTCATCAGTTTCCTTTCAGATTCCAGCTACCGGAGAGTTCACTTCCATGCTCGTTTGAGTCCAGAGCTGGAACAATTCGGTATTACATCAAAGTAAGTCTCAAGCAGTTCTTGACTTCTTGGAGAGAAAGTTTCCAACCGCATAATCTCCGGGACTTTGTAAAGTTGATGATTTCTTTACATCCTCTAGGTCACGATTGACATCCCTTATGCCTCGCCTCCTCAAGGGATGAAGTGAGCTCTATAAATTTTAATTAAAACGTGACCAATTCTTATTTCAATGTTGCAGGTACTTTACAATCATTGGACCTCACATTGATTGCATGGATGATCAATACCTTGTAATTGAATCCTTCAGAGGCTTTGTGGTAGTGGATCGAATTTCCTCATTTTCTTTTTCCAGAAACCTATAATTGGTCAAGCGAAACGGACGACATGCTGCTTTTGCTGTGAGCGGAGACCTATCGTTCTCAAAACGCAGTTGGAAAGATCTGGATACGTTTGCGGTGAAAGTTTGCGAGTGAAGGTTGAAATTGACAATCAGACTGATGAGGAAGCTAGGTTGAAGCTAAAGCTCGTTCAGGTAGAAAGCCCTAATTAATTGCGCACCGCAGCCATTTCACTGGAGTTCGTTTCTGTTTCTGTAGTATGTCGAGTATTACATTGACCGGGCGGTCCTTGGGGTGACAAAGGAGCTGTCACACACAATCCTAGAGTACCGCGGTGCTCCTGTCATGCCTCATACAAGATCTAAATGGGACTCGGCTCAGACTCTGGTCGTGTCCACGATGCCACCGACCCTTGTAGGCGTCTGCAGACTCATCCAAATTTACTACATGCTCAAAGTATTAAAGAAAAATACTCACCTACCATTGGCTATTCTTGATTTGGATTTGATTGGAATTCTTGATAACCCTCTCCTCAGGTCAATGTGGAAATGGAGAAATCTGGAGACGATTTGAATATGAGTTTCCCCATAACTGTCGCCACTGTACCATTCAGAATACCAAATTCACGTCAACAGCCGGCCATTCATTATGGTATTAAGATGTCTATGAGGTAACATGACCTCATAGGTCAATGATCAATGAATGATGGTTTTGCAGAAGTAGCTTCTGATCATGTCGAAGGAGGGATGTACATTGGTCCAGAGTTCCAGATGGGCCAAGTGTACGACGGAGGTCAAGACCCGGGTGAATCGGTGGTCTTGTATCGGCCCGTTTACCTTTGTGTCAAACCCCCGGCAAGGACACTCGTGACCGCTTCCTCGGTGGACACAAAGTCTCCTTCCATGTCATCCCGAGTGAATGACACGCCCACATCCACAAGCAGAAACCGGGTTAACCTCAATTTGGAGACTAACTTAATTCCTGCTCCAAGCTCGAGCACCACGACGACAACAACGTAAAAATGCTTTCAACCCCATGGGGAATCATCTGCAAAAATACTGCAAAGACAATCCAATTATACCGACCGAAAATATTAAAGGCGGGCTATAGGCAGAGTTGGAGATGGTGTGGATTTTATTCGGATAATGTAAACAAGTTATGCTTACATTCAGTCGTCTGCTGACGAGTTTGATGAGTCGGAGGTGTTGTAGTCACAGGATATTAAAGATAGGCTTCCGTTTGGCAAACTTTGATGTGGAATTTGGGACTCTGGCGGGGGTATATGCTCTCCAACTTCGGTTGAGGATGGAGAAGAAGCTGACGAGGAAGTTGCTGACGAAGAAGGTAAGGCTTTTGGTCGCAGCGAAATTCCAAGGCTTACTCGCTTTTTCATTTTCTCATCGTCTGACGGATTAGAGGATGAAGATGGAAAATTAGATCGCTTCTCAATATCCTTCCTAGCTTGTTTCTGACGATCTTCCGAACCTAAAATTGGGAATGAACAAGTCATTAAGAGTTTTGTTGAATTTTTGGGTTTGTTGATTAGTACTCTGTGCAGGTTGCAGGCGGATGAGAGAAGCAATGTGCTGGTCCTCGTCGTCTTCTTTCAGGAGGGGAATTGCTAAAGAAAATTTTTTGAGTACTGCATTATCCCTGTCTTCCGATGTCTTCAGCTCTTTCTTTTTAGCCTGGAAGAGTTTAACATCCAAACTGTTTTCAAAGTTCTAAGATTCAGGGTCAATCTGACGCAAGGGGCTTACACGAAATTGGTCTCGGAGTAATCGGTTAGCCATGTAGTCGTCTTTCTTCCGTTCCTGAAAATCCTCCAGCAGGGCGAGTGTCGGGGTTACATTAGTTGACTTGGTCTTATCATCCACAACATGAGCTAGTCTGGAAATAAAACAGCTCATCAAAAATTCAAAATCAACTCAAAGATCAACTCACTTGAACATGGGATCTGAAGACAATTGCTTTGACACTCGCTTGTCCTCTGGTACGACTTGTTCATTCGTCGTTGGATCCCATCTCCGCTCCTGTCTTCTAGCGCCGCTCACTATTATGTAATCCAAGTTCTAAAACACACAAGAATGAAAATAGCTTATACTTCGTTTTCCGTTGCAAGTTGAACTTTTCAGAACATCGGGCTTACATACCCCTGGGTCAGTTTTCATTTCAATGTGGTTATCACAAAGATGACATTTCATTCGGAACTGATACACAGGAGTAGAGTAGTACATTCCAACTTTCGTCTTTTCAGCATTATACCTGCAGAATTATAATTTAACGCATAAATTATATAATTTATACTTAAGATAAAACCCTCACCGTACACCCATTCCAATATGATTCCCACATCCATCGCACCACTAGAAGCAAATATTCAATATTATAATTCTAGTTTTGAATTGATTGTCTTGCTTTTCATACAATGTTATAAGGCATTTCAAATCGGATAATGAGGATCCCAAGGTGGAGCTTCCTTGCCCGTTCTCTGAGGGCATGAGTCCCCATGAACTTATTGAGACCTCCGACTCGAGGGTCATAGTCCGGAGGGTAGTACTTGTTTTGTCCTTTACGTTCACCCTGCAGTTATCAATCGGAAATTCGTTTTCATTGGCATTCAACCGAGTTCATGAATGAATTCTTACCATATTTTACAACGTCAAAAGTTCTTCGAATAAGTGCTGTAGGATGGGCTCAATTGACCTAGATCTGCAGATTGATAGCTTACTTTCCCAAAGGTCAAGAAGGGTCAACAGAATTGATTTTAATCCTCAAAAATTGGTTTTTAAAAATCCTCAATCTTTTGAAAGAATCTCAAAAATCAAAAGTTTTTATTTTCAAAAATATTTTTTCGCTTTCCGCCTTCCACTCTTCTTCAAAGCGTTCAGGGGCAAAGCGAGAAATTTAATTTTGTGACATTCTTGACCTTCTGACCTTTCAGGTCATGTAAAATTTGACAAAAAAAGTGTTTGAAATGTTAATAAATTACTAACTCTAAAAATCTTCCTCATTCACCGGTTCTTCTTTACGAAACTGAATAGTGGAGACAAGCCCCTTTCCTTTCGAGAACATCCGGTCGCATTTTCGGTTTTTCGGGGATAACGCCAGGCTCTTTTTTCATGCAAAGACAAAGGTCATTCTGGACATTCCCTGTCTGCTGTTTGGTGATGATTTGACATGGTTCGTAGCCTTGGGTTGAAGGAACTGATCTCGGTTGGACGACCTTGTCACCTATGTCCATGTGTTCGCAATCGTTTGGTGGCAAAGGGTCAGGCAATCCTGCGGTTCCATTTCGACGCAGTCCAGGGATTCGATAGAGTACAAAATCAGGTAGATTTTCTGCAGCGTCTTCAACTACGTTCAATGTCAACATGTACGGCCTTGACTCACCTGTGGAGAAAAGAGCCTTTAGTCTCCACTTTAGGAATCAAAATGGAGTCTTACTTCTGATGTATTTTGCACCGGACAAGAACTTTGCTCCGCAGCGTTTCTCTTCACCGTGGATCTCAACGTAGGTTGTCTTTGAGCAAGAAGATCCTTCCGATCCGATGAAAACATGGTTTTCCGGGCTGTTGTAGTAATTGTAATAGTTGTAATAGTTTTCCGTTTCATTGTGCCCTTCAGGAGGGACATCGGCCATAAAATATTCGGACAGCATGAAATTATTTTCAGAGTCACTTCCAGCTTCTTGGATCGAGCATTCACGCCACTAGAAAAAAAAATTATGAAACCGTTCCATATTTTTTTAATTGTAATTCAGATTTATTTTCCAAAACATTGAACCCTTACAGTTATTTTCCCTTGATCCGTCACTGCTTTGGCGTTGATGCACACCGTGTATTTCTGATTATTAATCATGTACTGTGGAAATCCGAAGCTTTTGATGACCCCAGTGTGACCTGGGTAGTTTTGAATACACTGATCTGGAACTATGAAATTAAAAATCAAAAATTAAAAACTTCCTTCCTCCATTCTCAACCTCAGTTTTTACTTCTCTCCCCTGAATTGCATTCAATTTGTTTGATCCGAATTCGGTACGAGCTTTTAGATGACTTTGCCAGAGCTAGAGTGATCCTACTGGAGCGCCCGTACGCCAGGTACACTGAAAATATATTTGGACCAATTGGTTACTTTACTTACTACGAGTTAGGAACACAATAGCGACGTTGCGCACTTTGTATTCTGGACTGTAAACTGTATTCTGGATTGTAGAAAGAGGTTACAATACAAAATTTACAGTATTTTTCCCGATTCC
>VNWY01000910.1:0-25215 GCA_009869845.1 Pseudachorutes palmiensis | reverse complement strand
GGAACATGTGCTGCGCCAAGTCCTTTGCGTGTTTGGATGAAGCAGGTGGCCATGTCCATCGCCACCGGTGCCACTCCTGACTTGTTGCTCTAAAATCCAGGGTACATTTCAGGTGTACTTGACATCCTGGTCTCCTTACATGACCAATGAATGAGGACATTTCTTCCACGCCGAAGAACTTCCTCTGGACTTGTTTCCGAAGACAGGAAGTCAATTTTTTCTCCATCTTAACTTCCCTTTGTTCCAGTTGATCGGCAGGTGGTTGCTTGATTTCAAATCCTGTCTTGAATGCTCTCCCATCAGCAGGATTTGCACCTGGCGCAGGAGTTCCCATAAGGCTAGGAGCATCTTCATTGTCTCTATATGGGAAACCTTGTTCTAATCGTTAACTGAAGTTATGCAAAACGCGTGTGGCAGCAGGTGAAAATTGACTTTTTACAGGAATTGGCCAGTCCTGAGGAGACGTGAGCAGATGAAGTTTCCATTTGGGGCAGATGGTGGATGCTTCCAAGGAACATTTCTTGTTGGATAATGACGGGAGCAGAAGAGAAATGTTCAATGGAAGGATTGGTCTTTTGTTCAAAGTCCCTCTTCAAATCCTACCTTTGGCAGTGTCAAAGGGAAGTTTAAGGGTACAAGCTATCACAAGGGACTCCGCTTGTCGACTCATTATGAGAACAACCAACAGCCAATGACAATCTCCGCTGTGGATGCGACAGACCCAGACATGCAAAGTTCGACGAAGATCGTTAAGCTAGTCAACTTGCGAAGGCTCTGGAGTCTTTTCTTCCAAACATTCGGGCACTGGATTTCGTCTAAAGTTCACTCGTCCGCGTCCTTCATGTTTTGGCAAACAGAGCGGTCGGGTTGAGTAGCAATTTCGTATATTTGTAAAACGATTGCACTTTGAATCCCAGCCTTTCCGTTTGTGTCAAAAATTCGCGTACGGAACTTCCTTCAATGAAGTCATCAAGAAGCACCGACACCATTTATAAAGGTCAAGAATAAAATATGTAAACGTGAAGGCTGCGATCAGTTGCAAATTGCAAAGTAAAGTCAAATTGCACTGCTCCCAAGCCTACACTCTTTGCGTCCATCAACTAACCACCGAAGCTGAAGCCGAAGCATCAGACATTCGGAATCAGCGACAACGCTTCAACTCATCAGGTGTAAAATGGAAAATTTGGGCATTAAATTGCCGTAGAGTTGAAGTGCCTTCGGTGACTCATGTGGGCAAGGGACTGTGGCCATTAATGTGTGACAAACTTTGCAATTCCCAAGATGAAATCGTTTTTGTTCTCATTTTTAGCACCTTCTAACTGCACCCTGTGAAGAACGAGCAAAAAGTCAATTTAATCCAAGTAGAAACTGCACGCATAAAATTCGCATCAAGCCCTCCATACTGTGAGAGTGCTCCGATGCATAGAGAATTAGGTTTCCACGCGTGAAAAGGGATTGAGCAATGATGCTGAATTTCCGCAAAAGCCGTTCACTGCGATTAATTTTGCAGTCACCCGACTTACTCATCCTGAAAACGGGATATGGGAATTACTCTACTTGAGATCTCAACGAATCCGAAATCAAACAGTGAGCAAGAAAGCTGAATGCTTCTGTTGAAGTTAAATCACAAACTTCAAAAGCCTCAAATTCAGATCCCTTTTCAAAAAATATTTCTGAATAGAAAAGGCTCCTGAAAGGAACTCAAGTCTTTTCTCAATCCCATGATTCAGCTCGAGCAGAAGCAGCTGCTCACTTCTTTCAGCGTCCCTGCTTCACTTTCGAAATCCAGGTAAAAATACATCTGGATTTCGGAACATAGGGCGATAGGATAGGATACGGCAATTTTAAAGTTCCCATCTAGAGGTTTATTTTTACCACAAAAAATAGTTAGACATTTTAATTTGGGTTTTTCATGAAAATAGGATTAAAGATTTTGGTTCAAAATTGAATCACTTCACAGTTGTACAAGGGTTCCCTTTTACAAATCATAAAACGCAACCAGTTAGCAAATGGTTGTTAATAAGTTAAATGGACAACCTTCATGAAAACAAGAGAAGTGAATAAATGCTAATTTTTTAGAAAAGTTTTAAAACTGTGTGACAAATTCCGAACGAAATCCTGATTTTCAGTGGAAAGAGAGGGGAGGATTTTANTGAAAACAAGAGAAGTGAATAAATGCTAATTTTTTAGAAAAGTTTTAAAACTGTGTGACAAATTCCGAACGAAATCCTGATTTTCAGTGGAAAGAGAGGGGAGGATTTTATCATTAATTATAATAAGTTTGTCTACGAATTCGTTATAATGATGGAATTAGATTTTTTTTTAGAAAAAGTTTGTGTTTTTTGGAAATGTTCCTTTGTTTTAGCATCCTGATTCATGAGAGCTCTCTTTTCCAACAACAATTTTGATATTAAATTATACCATTGATTGCCCCATATCGGTTCCAATAATCGTCGTGATCTTCCCTGTGACTTCTTCGTAGCTTCGATCAATCGTCGTCCTCCTCTTCCCCAGATTCGGATTCTACAAGGAGATAAAAATCATGAGCTCAAGGAAGCTTGAAATTCGGATATTGTAAAACCAAAGTGTTTTTGGTAATGCGAGGATATAAAAATTTACAACCCACCCTCCTCAGCATTTTGCAACCACTCGATGAATTTCTTCATTTGCTCCAAAAAGACGCTTTTCCCCTTTGAAGAATGAGAGTCCTTGTACCACTTGACGATAACTTCCTCTGACAAAACATCGGCTGAAATCATAACACAAAATATTTGAATTTAACTTCCCATCTTCTGACAAAATCTCCCTGCTTTGCTACTCAATAATTCATAAAAATCTATTTTCTATTTCCCTTACTCTTGTAGAGAAGGAGAACGATCTTCTGAAACACCTTCATGAAATTCATATTATCATAACAATAGTCTTGAATCCGGAGCATGAGTGTCATTTCAGACTTCGGTGTAGTACAAAAAGCTCCAAGGAGAGTGGCGTAGTTCTGTCAAGAAAAAATTGATATTTAGGTTTGATAAATCCATCAATCAGAGGAAGACAGGAAACCCGAATCCCTTTGTCATTCAGATGAAATGCAAAGTATGAAGTACCTTCAAATGCTTCAGCGCCTGGTCGGCCACAAGCTCTTCCTTCTTGTTCCATTCCATCGCTCCCATCAACGTATACCAAGCCTGAATTAATCAAATAAGTGGAACTTAACTCTTCAACTCTATGCAGTTTCACTGATTTTGAACTTTGAACTTACAATCGAAACGACCTCGTGCTCAACCAAATTGTATTTCGTCGAAAACTCCTTGACTTCGACGATGATGTCTTTGGCAGACTTATTCTCAGCTAATGCGTCGCCAACGTACTTTTGCAAATCCTTTTTCACCTCTTGGCTCGCCTGAAAGCAACACACAATAAAAACACTGATTTCTGGCGGTTTCCTAACTAATACCTGGATTGTATACCTGCGCTTTCTGCAACTTAATTATCTCAGCTAGTCCTCGCTCCTCAAATGCACCTTGAAAAATTTCCGGACTACGTTTGTTAATTGGGAAGAACTCCATCAAACGGGTCTCAAGTCCAGTACGTTTCAGCGCCGATACCAAGTTTGGCATTCCCTTTTCTTGCTTCCAGATTGTAAATACTTCGAGAATGAAATCCAGGGCCAGATTATCTTTGATTAAATGCTCCTGTATAACAAAAATGAAGCAAGATTATAGTTACGCTTCCTTTGTGACCATGGGCAAAGACTCTTACCACAGCGATAACGGATAGGACGGATGGAGAAAGAGAGCCATTGCAGAACCAGAGCCCTGACATCCGAGCCAACTTCATCCTCTCCTCATCGCTGAATCGCTTCATGTACGTGTACACCTTCCGCATTTCTTCTTCCATCATTTTCTCCAAGTACTTGTAGCGACGCATTAGCTTGAAAAATACCTACCATGACACAAAAAAAACTAATTAGAATCACTCCATCTCGAGCAGTATCCCTATCCAGGGCTCTGACCTGCTCGTAACCCTTGAGAGCCTCAAGAGTATTCTCCGAAGCAAAAACGCAGGCTGGAGCGAGTTTTCCTCCATCTCCTCCCGAAACTCCCGAAGGACCAAGGATTCCACCAGCAATTAGAATGTCAAAAAGTGTCTCTCCGTATCTTCGATAGTCTAGCTTTGAGCCAGCTACATCCAAATACTTCGTGACAGCTTCAAGGTCAGTTCCAGCCTCAATTAAGCCAGTAAGAAGCGAATCACGGAATCCAGTAGAGTCGAATTTCTCCTTTTCATCTGAAAAACATAAAACAAACGGATTCAGCATCAGCATTATACCGTTATCTCGTCAAATGGGGGATGCTCTAAAGGTCAAAAGGTCCTCTTCGTCCATTAAACTTGAGTTTACATAATATAAACCGACTAGTCGTAAACTTTACTTTGAAGTTGGGCTTTGTTTGTGATTATTCAGCAAGTAACAATTCCTTACCCCTTTTGCGAGTTTTAATTCGCTGTCCAGACAGAACGGGTTTTTCGGTTTTTTGACTCATACAACAAGCCGGGTACCTTCTCGATGAGGTAAAAAATGAAACTGAAGAGAAATTAAAAAATTAAAGGGAGGATATCGGGAAAGAACGAGCAATTATTAATCTTTGCAGTTTTGAGGAACGGTCAAAAAGTGAAGAAAGGACAACCACCGCACACCAGCCAAACTCATGCACTTCACAAACAGTCGCTGATTCATACTCGCTTTAGAGTCAGGCGCCACGGCAACACACAGTGACGTGGAGCACAAAATACCATTCGAATGACCTCAATTGACCTCTCCATTTATACTCATTTATACTTGGGTTCAATCAGATTCCATCTTTTACTCGTATTTATAACCATTAATTTATCACAATTAATTTTTGTGATACTTTTGGCAAATAAAATTAACATTTACCCCATATGCCATATAGTTTATAATATTTAATATTTATATTTAATCTAATTTTTATTAATTTCAATTACATAAAAACCCAATTATACTTGTCCAAGTTTTATTCTACTCCAAATTTAATTTCAATGTTTCATTTCAGCGATTTAATTATAATTTTTTGTATAGAAACTTTTAATTATAATTAAACTTTGTATGAATTTTTAAGTTGGAATTGCATCTCTTGCGTCAAATTTTGTCACAGACTTTGGAAATTGTTCAAAATTGTTCAAATTAGTCTAGCCTGTTTAAATATTGGGTTAATTTTGTAAAAAATTTTTTTTAATGGCCTTACTATATGATTTACATTGACATTCATAATTAACTTGTTTGCAAACAGACCGTTGTCCCATTTTGAGCGGTGCTGAACTCTGAATGGAAACAAGTTTGTTTGCGTTTCTGTTGTTGTTGTCGAAGGAGGACACGCAGCTGCGGCGCATCCTGCTTTGGTAATAAAGTGACGAAAGATGATTCCCAGATTCATAAACACCTTGCTGACATAATTAATTGGATGATTAACTTTCCCATCAATTGCTAAGCACTTTAGACTTAATTAACGAGTGATTAGTCTCCTTTTACTGTGGAATTTTCCGTGCTGAATGGGATGCGATGAGTGACGTTAACATAGAGGCCAGAGCCAATTTGAGGTCATCTGGAGGGCGCCTTTCTTCAAAAGTAGCGTATTTGTTTGTGTTGATTTTTTTGCTTCGCAACAGCCGTCAGTGGACATTCAATTCAATTTGGATGGTTTTGATTTGACCTATTGACCTTTATC
The DNA here is from genome assembly GCA_009869845.1 of Pseudachorutes palmiensis. NCBI lineage: Eukaryota > Metazoa > Arthropoda > Collembola > Poduromorpha > Neanuridae > Pseudachorutes > Pseudachorutes palmiensis. The sequence continues at coordinate 19,474 of VNWY01000910.1, read as the reverse complement.
GTAGAACATCACTTTGTAGGTCAAGTGAAATTGAACTTGGGCGTATGGGGATATAAATCAGGTAAGGGTCACATACTGCATAATACACTTTACATTTCACAGAAACAGCTGACCCAACTATAGGGTCAGCTGCTAATATCCTTTAGCAAAAGACTGTGTACAAATACGGAAATTATTTGTGTTTCAGGTGAAGCAAGATCATAGACAAAATGAGTCTAGCAAAAGGTCGCTCACGTCGACATGCTGCGGGAAACCGCATGGCTAGACTTCTGAATGACGAAGAAGAGGACGAATTCTATCAGACCACATATGGAGGGTTCGGGGACGCAGCAGAAGATGACGATTACAAGTAAAATACTAATGATATTGAACGCTTTGAACGATTGATGTTCAAACGATTCTATTTCAGGCAAGGGAAAGAGGAAGCGGACATTGTGGACTCTGATTTTGACATTGATGAGGATGACGAGCCAGCCTCTGATCAGGAAGAAGACGAAGGAAAGAGGACAAGAAGCAGGCGACTGATTACAAAAGCGTATAAAGAACCACCAAGGAAGAAGGTGGCTGTGGCACCGAAGAAACCGGCAAAGCAAGAAAAGGTCAGCGAGGAGGAGGAGGAAGATGAGGAAGAGGAAGGTCCCACGACAAGGAGAACACGTCGCTCCTCCCTCAGGGGGAATAAATCACCTTCACCGACAGCAGGTCCCTCTGGGAGGGTCACAAGGCATTCTGCAATCGTCAAACCTGAATCTGATTCTGAAGAAAAGGAAGCTGTGTCAACACCTCGAGCGAGCAGGAAGCGGAAGCTTACTGAGAGTGAATCAGAAATGCCGGATTTCACACCAAAGCCACTCGAGGAATCCCGACCAAAGCGGAAGGCGACAATGCGTAGCCCAGTGCCCACAAGCTCTAGTAAGCGTCGGACGGTACAATTTTCTCCAGAGAAAAAAGCATTGAGAAAGACAATGCGAAGCTCAACAAAAATGAAATCTATCGAGACTCAGAAGAGGATGAAAGAACGGGAGAAAGAATCAGATCAGAGAAAACGATATCTAAAGGCTCGTAAAATTGAGTACGAAATGCCAACTCAGGATGAACTCATGGAGGAAACTAAACTAACTGAGATTGTCAATTTAGCAGCCTTAGGTATACAACTTTGATCCGTTTGACTGGTGTTATTATCACCTCATGCTTAACTATTTGTTGTTTCTTTTTAGCCAAGTTTCAGCAGATGGAACTTGAAAAGAAGAAAGTGAAATCAGCCAAACTTCTTGTCAAAGGCCCAAAGATCCGCTACCACTCATACGGCAGACGTCCAGGTCAAAAGTCCCCTGAGAAATCTCCCAAGGAAGCAGCAGACACGGTTGACTTGTTACGCTTGTGGGAAGATGGGGAAGAAAAGGACTCAGCTCCACCACCCCCACCGGTGCCTAACTTGGAAGAAGATGCAGATTCCAATGATGGAAATGCTTATGAGCGAACTCTCATCTCATTCAGTGATCCACAATTGGTGAAAAAATTCTTTCCAACATTGAAACCAGTGAAACGAGAGCCTAGGCTGTGTGCACTTACAAAGTAAGAATTCTACAAATTCATTTTGATTTTTTAATATAATTTTAAATTCATTTCAGAATCAAAACTACGTATTTTGATCCTGTTGTCAAATTGCCGTACTACAATTCAGACGTTTTCAAAGTTCTCCGAGCTGCCTACAATCGGGTTTTGTATCATCGTGGAGATCGTCGGATTCCACAAGTGAGGAAGTACTGCTACTGGTTGGAATGTGAATACCCACATCTCTTCAACAAAGGCAAACTCAAGAAACTCGCTACCAGGAAGGATACGAAAAAACCGGAGTCACCGAAGAAATCACCTTCAGCGGAAGAGGAAAATAAAACTGAAATAAAGAAAGAAGAGGAGGAAAAACCCAAAACTGAGGAACAACCTCCACCTCCAGCCCCTCCCCCAGCTCCAGTTCCTGGCAAACCAGGACGGAAGCCGAAATTGGTTCCAGCTGAGCCTTCGGCAACGCCCTTAACTTCTTCATCTGGTCCAGTTTCAACTTCGCAAGCACCTACAAAGAAACCAGTGGTTGCATTTGCAATCCACTCCATGCCCAAGTCACAGCTAGGACGCGGAGAGGTACCAAGAATTACAACTCACGGACTCCAACAGTTCTTAAATGCTTCGCCGTACCGACCACCGCCGAGCCGAATCCAATTTTCAACAAGGCCAACCAGACCAGTGGTTCCGAATATTTTGAGAACCAAAATGCCACCGACAAAGAAGCCCACAGTCCCTGCGACGACTGCGTCTCCTGTCAAGCCTACTTCTACACCTCCGATTCTGGCTCCTTCTCCAGGGGTTTTAGTGGTACCTTCCACCTCCACGTCAGCAACTCTCCCGGTAAAAACTTACCCAGGAAAAGGTGGGACTGTCACCCAAATGCCAATTCGACCAATTGCGTCAACACCGGTTGTTTCAGCCCCGCCCTCAATACCAATTCGGATGCCAGCTCCTCTGGTACCTGCTACAATGAGTACGCCGAACCGTCAAATTCTTGTGGCCAAGCGAAATCCACCTGCTGCTGTTGCCATTCCGCCGCCTCCAGCGGTCTCAACGCTTCCTCCTCCCGCACTTGGAACTGTCACTGGCACCGGAAATAAAGGCACATCCATTGTCATTCGAGCATCGACTCCATCACAAGTTCAATCACACAATGTCGGCGTATCTTCTCCACAACAGCAGCAAATCATCGCCGTCACATCCGCCGCAAATGTTTCCAATTTTGTCATCAGCGGGGTCAGCGGGTCGTCCCCTATCACACTGGACAACAATCAAGTCCTCTCCCTTCTGAACCTTGCTAAAGGTGGAATGCCACAAGTGATTCGAGGAGGAACCGGAGTGAATCAGCAAGTGGGAGGAAACCAAGTCGTCCGACTTCTTCCTCAAAAGCAAATTCAAATCCTTCAAGGACCGGCTACTACCGGAGGCCAAACAATTCTAGCACAGCATGGAGGGCAGACTGTGAGCATCCCGTTTACAACAGGGCGACCTGTCCCCACGACTTCAGCCCCACGATTGGTGAAAGCAGGAACAGTTGGATTTAGGCAAGGAATGATGACTGGGAACATAAGGGCTATGACGCAAGCACAGTTGTCTCAGTTTCTCCTTTCCCAAGCTTCTGGTCAGAGCCCGGGACAGATCAGGACCAGCACGATGCAAACGATTGTGCAAAATGTCGGTGGAATTCGTGCCAACATGGCAGGGGTGAGAGCAGTTTCGATCCCTAGTGGGACAGTGAGATCAACTCTCGGAGCGCCAACAACAATGACAGCAACGGTGCGTGCCGTAACAATGGCTTCAGCCGTTAGGACACCGCCAGGGACAACCGTTGCAGTGCGTGGGACAATGCCAACAATGGCGTCTGCAGTGAGAGCTCAAGGGGCGGTGACGACAATGGCCTCCGCCCTCTTGAAACCGGTGACAATTGCAACATCTGGAATGAGACATGTGACTCAAAGTGCTGCGGGAGTTAGGGCACTTCCAGTGACACCTGGGACTCGTTTGATTAGCACACCAAGGGCACTCACAGCCTCCTCATTGGTTGCAGCAGGAGGGAATCTGAGGTTAGCTGCAAGAAGACCAGGACAGCCTGGAGCTCCTGTTCTCATCAGACAGACTATGGTGGCAAGGACTCAGCAACAACCGTTTCAAACGGTCCTGGGACATTCAACTCTGAGTCCGTCTGTGACAATGCCGGCGGCACAACTTGTCACCCCACCACCGCCCGTTTCGGCTACACAACCGCCACAACTTACGACCCCAACCATGCCCGCTCCGACTACCACCACAGGTTGAGCTAAGTGTCCCTCTTTTACTGTTGAATGAATTTTTAATGAATAATTCATTATCTCTTTAGCTTTAACTGTTTGAGCTTTGACCTCTTCCCTGTGTGTATAAATTATGAAAATGTACTTTAACTTTCTGTGGTGAAAGTAGACATATTTGCAATTTAAACTAAGCATTTCCTGTTCCAAGCTCCCATCAGTTTGCTTAATAGTTTGGAAGAATTTAATAATTTTACTAGAGGAAAGGTTAATAATTTTGATTTTTGGAAAAAATCAGTTGATGAATTTGTGAATGTAGAGAGACGCGTGTGTGTTAGGCTTCCGAAGGATCACAAGATAACTTCCTTCTCCTACGATTGTTATTTTATTTTGTGAGTTTGACAGTAATAATATCTGATTATTATTTATGGAATTGTTTTCTTATCCTCGTGGCCAAGTGTCTCTGGGTCTGGAAAACTCATTTCTAGGACTAATTCCAGGGCATATAAAAAGAGCCAATTGGATTATCCTTTTTGGGATGTCATTGGGTGGTTAGAAAGGAACAGGAAGGAAGTCTTTTGGCTTTCATTGGCCCAGGCTTGCCTTGGTTTTGCGGAGGAGGTGTCAATTTCATGACTTAGAATTTGACCTGTCATGAGCCCTGTGGAAAGAAAACTCAGAGGGAAATGAGTGATGAGCTCCTGACGATTTTGTTTTCTTTCCGTTTCTTGATGAGATTCCCAGAAGTCCCTTTGGCACTTGTGGGTAAACAAGGAAGCGAAAGGGCTCCCGTGCATTTCGTAGTCATTCATGACCTTTTGCTTTCCAACCCCAGAGGTCAAAAAGAGGAAATTGCTAAACGGCGCTTAGGAGTGACACTTTGGTGTACTCCAAATTGAGATGCATGAGCAACAGATGTAGAAGGAGTCCTTTGACTTTGTTGAAACTTGAGGGAAGGGATTTCATTCATAAAACCGTGAACAAGCCAAGCCCTGAGAAGTCAAGTACCCAGGCGGAGTACCCAAGCCATTGAGAAGTCGGCGCCAGGCAGTCTGGTCAGGCGAAGACATGAGTCTCGTCATGACTAAAAAGGGACGCCCATGATGGTCTCAAGGGATCCCAAGGGTCGGTAGTAAACTGAGCCCGAGAGCAATTAACTTAAAACAACAAGTTGCGGTGGTGTCCGACACCTTTGTCACTTCGCAGTAGCGACGACAAAGCGGAAATGGGTCCAATGACTCAATCGTTGAGTCTTCAGAGCACTGAGGTGGGTGGGCGTTTCAGTTCTTCTTTCCAGTTGGGTTCGGAAGTTTACAAGCGGCAGTCACTCCAAAGCTTCACTTCAGTTGGCAACTTGCTTCGTCAGCGTCAAGGCCCAGTTGTATCCAAAAGAATCATAATTGGATTAGATCCTTCGTCCACCGGTGACCATGAGTGAAACTCTGGAAGGGTGTTGGAAGAATGATTTCAGTCAGTGGACTCAGTGTGACGACTGGCAGTGTTATCCTTCTACTCAGTTCCAAGGGCCCCTGGTAACTGACATTTATTCCAGAGACAGCTCACCTGGAACTGCTCCAGAACAGAATGAACTCCAGCAAAACTATTTCCAGCCAGTGGTACCTCCTGATTTTAGATTTCTCCAGCAGCAGCGCACCAGAGTCAGATTCCCATGGGAGGACTATGGCCAAGAGAACTTGGGACAAAACGGCAGTGTCAATTTCTGCTACAGTCCAAGTGACAGCTCCAGTCCGTGTCACTATTCACCCGAACAGGAGCCATTGACAGACTGCAGCGGCGGAGTCGAACCTGGCCATTTTACCTCTGCTGCCTCGTCATCAACATGGCGACAAGAGCCCACTTCCGAAGACGACCAAAGTCAGGCAATGTTTTTTGAAGGTCATGATCCAGAACTTTCAGGAGGTGAGATAAACCCTGTTTTCCATTTAAGTCATCAATTGAGGTCAACTTACATTGCGTTTGTAAGATTCGATCTGATTTCCTTTACATTTCTGTAGATGCTCGATGTAGGAAAGAGCGAACGGCGTTTACAAAATCCCAAATTCGGGAGTTGGAAAGGGAATTTCTACATTCGAATTACTTGACACGACTGAGACGGTATGAAATTGCAGTAGCCCTTGACCTTACAGAGAGACAAGTAAGTTGTGACAGACCTGACTGGAAACGTTGAGTTGACAGATTTTATTTTCATTAAGGTCAAAGTGTGGTTCCAGAATCGACGGATGAAATGGAAACGAACGAAAGGAACCACTCCGAAACCATCACCGTCCAAACTGTGAAATTACATGGAGTGTTACATTGTACAAAATTGTCTGAACGTTTGAACTGAAGTTACCCATTGACTTTACACGTATATCGTTAATAATTTAATTTATTTGTCTTTTAGGTGGTTGTCATTTATTCTTACTTTGCTTATGATTCTTGATTTTATAAAAGAAATAGGTCGTAAAACTACAGTGCAAAAATTGGTGTCACTTAGGTCAAAAATTCCCAGAAATCGACCTCAATATACGAAAGCAGTTTGTAAACCAAGGGCTGCAATTTGGATCGTGGTATAAAACATTCAGAACAAAAGCGGTGTCTGCAATGCCCTTGAACTTTGATTCCTCAAGGTTACTTCAAGGGCTCATTGCCTATGAACCCCACATGCCCCAGAAGCAAGGCTGTCGAATGCCACTTCTGAAATATTCTCGGAGCTTATGGCTGAATTAGTAAATTGACAAGAAGGTTTGAATTCCTCAGGCCAGAGAAAGCATTGTCCCCAATCTCCCGGATCCCAGTATCGATGAAGCTTAGACTTTTCAAGTGCAAAGTTGGGGAAAGCGTTTGCAGGAATGGCCGTCAATGAGCGCTCATGGTGTGGATCTTCAGTTCCTCCGCAGCGGTGAATCCGTTCAGCAATTGGAAGCCACTGGAAGAATTTTTGGAGTGTGTAATTGAGACCTTACTTGGTCGTGTCATAGGTAGGACTCGATGCATCCATTTCAACTGACATTGGCAGGTCAAAGCGGACATCGATCTTTCTAAACTTGAAAGTGGAAATGGCGTCTACTGGAATGTTGTTTCCAGAATATTCTTTGTTTATAACAAAATAAAGGCTCTCGTATGCAGTGTTTTGAAGAACGTGTATAAGGGCGTGCTCGAACAACGGTTTTCTTGATGTCCCAGTTCTTTTGGGTATTTCTGCACACGATGTCACTGTCGTAACAGTAGCAAGGTGGTAGCAGTTCCGCTGGTGGACAAACAACTTCAACAGCGCCTGCGAATGAAACCACGGTCGCCACAAGGAATGAAATGAGCATTGCTTTTCATGTTCAAATTCTCACGACGCTGTAACTAAACTTGGATCCAAAATGTACGGTTAATTCCTTTTATACCCCGATAAATCAAGCTCATTGGCTTAATTGAAATACGTTTTCCAGTTTGAAGTGGCGACAATCAATCACCAACTTAAATGAAAGAACTCAAAAACTGAAACGGTCTATATTAGAGGTTTGGAAATTTTGAAAATTCTGACTGGATTGTAAGCATGGAAGCCAAAAATGTCGGCGTGACTTTTCATTTAAAGTAAACAACGTAGTCGTTTTTCTCCAGGCATTGTTCTTAATCCGAATCCATGTGCAGCAGTTTCGCAGATTAGCAGCGACAATGTCTCGGTATGAAATCATTGGTATCTACGACTGTCCCTGGTATGCCAAAGCGGACAAGTTGGCTGAAGAGCTGGAAAGCAAATTCCCGAAGCTTGAGTTCAAGAAAACTATGAAGGATGAGTTCCAGTGGAAAGTAATGTCACAAGCCCAACATGGTGACAATGTCTCCATTTTCTTTTATCTTTTCAGATGTTTGTCCAGAATATGAAGGAGTTACGAGATCTGAACATCGAGGCTTCACCAGTCATTTGGGAAATTCTGGTGGAGCCCTTTGGGAAAGTGAATCGGATTGGTGGGATCAACGACTTTTGCGAATATGCTCAAGCCTTCTTCAACGTCGTCCTGGACATGAGCACAGCCGAGCAAATGGAAAGAGTGAAGGAAAACACAGAAGTAAACGAACATCACAAATTCAATCAGAATTGCTCCAAACGTTTACATCACTTGATTTAAACCTTTTGATTTTCAGCTATTCCTCAGAGGAGGATTACACGCTGACAAGTCTATTTGCAACATTTCTCTTGTCAACGGACCAATTGAACTCGTGGAATGCCTTTTGACGCAACTCCTCTCATCGTATTCAATTGTATCTCCTGATATCCTGCTTAACATTTCCGTTTACAATGAGGCTATGAACTACCCTGCCCTGGAAGGCTTGTGTATGGAAACAGTAGATCTCTGCTCTCCGAACTTGTTCAAGATTTCAACGGCTCGGAGCCTACAAGAAGTCATGTACAAAACACATGTGGTCATCATACTAGTGAGAAGCTCAAAATGAAATGAAAACGGACACCATGTTTCATTTGTTTTTGTTTGAACAGGATGACTTGCGACAGCGCGTGACAGAGGAGCGTCGTGACTGGGTGGATCGAATTGAGCTCCGTTGCATTCGATACGCTGAAGCTATCAACGATGTCGCCAATGACCAATGTCGTCTAATCATCGGAGGAGACGGGCCTTGTTGCTACGCCGCTGAAGTAAAAGTCTCCCGATCAAAATTCAAAACCTACAATTTCACTACAAGCACGGCCCTTTCTTTAGATTCTCCATCACATGTTGCCAAAGAAGAAAGTTCGTTCTGGTCACATTGCAACCGTGGGCCAGCACATCCTGAGCCGAGCAAAGGCCGAAATCTCCAAGAGAACGGAAGTCCCTAGTGGCTGCATCAGTCGTCTCCTTGCTTATGGGTGGCCAGGGAGCGTCGGTGCTTATGTCGAAGTCCAAGATGCCATTTACAAAGACGGTGACGGCAGTGTCCAGGGTCCAACACCATGTGAGCTCCCACTTGGCGAAGTAGCCCTGAATCCTGATTGGTTGTTCCACTCCTTTTCTCGTGATTTTCTCCAGCTCCAGGTAAATGAGGAAATAATTTCCCCGTCATTTCCGCCACTTACGTTTAATCCACTTATGGGACTTCATCTGCCCTCAGCAACACCAAATTGAAAACGTGGGGAAAGTTCCAACGGTAGGAGCGACGAGTATGTGCCAGGCAGAGGCAGTAGTGAATCTCCTCCACATTTGGCTCATGAGCTCATCTTGTCATGGACCAATTCCGGAATTCACGCCGGATCAAGTATGCTGCCCAATGAAATCAACACAACCAACGTCAGGCTCAGGAGACGGCGGGGACGGTGGGGAATGTGACTTTGTCCTTCCTGTCATTTGCGTCGGGATCAAATGCTCCAGTGAGTTAACAAAGGATAATATTCCGAAGTGTTTCAATCTAAAATGGCTGCTGAAATTTTCTAGAAAAGTCGAGTTTCCCCCGAGGGACTTTTATGGTCCAGCCTGGTATTTGTCCCAAAGGGAAGTGGATCTCCGCCGGGGTCATTAACCCCTCGTTATTCCCCCGGATTCAAGAGGAAGTGACCAAGTTGTATCAAAAGAGGCAGGAATTCTTCTTCAAGGAAGTTAAGGAGGAGGTCATTCGTCCTGTTCTCGAGGTCAAGGGTGAGGAGGAACAAGGGGAGTTCTGGAAGCCCCATTATCCAGAATGGGAGGGTGAAATCGCTTAATTTCTCATTTCCTCTTGCCCTCAATACAAAGTAATTTAAATCCACATTTAGTATTCCACTCATAACCTTATTAATTACAATATATACCAATCACCATAACTAATGACCTCAAAATGCAGTTACATGATTGCTCCATTCTCCTCTTAAAATACCAAATATGATCTCAAGTACCAAACTGGAATTATAATTTTAAGTATTAAATATCCAAAAAACATGTTTCTATTTTACGGCGTTTTGATGATGCGACACTTTATTTGCGTCAATGTTTCAATTGCATCAGCCCGTGCAATTACGGGTTAGGAATAATACGGCATTTATTTATTACAGACTACTTTATTTCTGACATGGTTTGGAAATTGTATCAACAGGCTCATAAATCAGGGAATGAAGGTTAGCATTTGGGTCCCATTGGGAAATAGAAATTGAACATAAAATATCCAACGCCATACTGACACACGTGCGTTGGAGGAGGATCAAAATCCACTTTTTAAAAAAAATATAAAAAAAAATAATGCTAAACTGGCGAATCTAAAATTATAATCAAATGAACACTGGAAAAAATGAACTGTACCTCTACGTTCGCCACGCTCAACTGTGAATTCAAATACAAAATTAAAAAAAGAAAAAACAATTTTTTCGACTGGCGTTTCTCTCTTCCAGGTGAAAGTAAAGGTGAAAGTTTTTATTTTATGTTAGGAATGAGGCCATCTTCACAATTTCCAATCTGCATTTGAGCCTAATCTTAAATAACGTGATCCCCCTAGTATACGATGAGGAATCTCCTTTTTATTCTCCGAACCCGAACCCCTTGTTTACCTTGAGTTGATTGGATTTGGAGATTCCAGTTTCTGGAGTGGGCTTCATTTTAAGAATTTATGAATGTGGGTTCTCATCCCTGCTAAGATCCACTTTGTTCAGGGCCCCACCTTCCCCCTTCATCAATAAAATCACATTTTTGCAGAGACCAGAATCCCGTAGACCAAGGAGAGGAAGGATTCACAGGAGAGAACAGAAACACGTTGGCACTTCAGCTTTTAACGTCTGCAGAGAAACACAGGTCCCATTTTACTCCCGTCCAAAACCTCTTACAAAACAACCCGAATTTCGGCATTCACAAAACATTTCTCAAACAAAAGGAACCCTCTCAAGGGCTTATAAGATAGCTAGTCATCAGAGTTCACAGAAAAACTACCAGTCAATTTGGAAATTAGGATAGGCAGTGGGAAAAAGAAATTTCAAGTGGCGTCTTTAACTGTTTTTTGACAGTGGTGAAAGCCGAGTGAAAGCAACGCCCCTCCAGGACCTTTTTTGTTGGAACAAGAATTTCAAAATTTGAACCCAGCCACAGAATCCAAAAGGTAAAAACTCTGATTTGATTATGTTCCAATTTCTTTTTAGAGAGATGATTGGGTACACGTGGATTTGTGGTTTGATTTGTTTTCATCTTGAGTTTTGTATGAGGTTGGAACAATTTGGAGTTCTGGAAGTGATAAGGCTTCACTGATTAGGTCCTTACCTAACCTCTGTATTGTTCCATTCTTCTCTCCATGATTTCTGTCACAGGTGGACCACTCTAAGGTACTAAGAGTCACGTCCTACCAATCTTCCTAACCCCACAGTTTCTTGATTGGGTTCTGTCGCCGAAGTCATAGAAAGAGTCAAAGAAATTGGACCTTTGTCCAGTCAGATTCAAAGAGGTGGTTCATTTAGTCAATTGAATACTTGGGTTGAACAGTGAATCTGAGATTCTTTTACTTTCCGATTCCGTTGCTCTTTAGTTTTTCTGTAAATTATGATTCCGAGTAGCACCCCTAGTTATGGCACCTTGGGCCGTGAGCTGTACTCGAGTTCGAGGAAATCAATTACGTTTCCGAGGATTGCAAAGCCCAATTTGCTAAACAGGTAAGGAAAATGCGAGTTTTCATCAGTAGTTCTTGAAGCAATTGGAGTCAAGGAGTCATTGACAAAGGAAGGTAAAGAGTGATGGAAGATTTTACTGACCTAGACTCATGCTGTCAATTCATATAGAAAGTAGGTTCAGTCTTCTTCGGTTACTATTGATAGCCACACTTCAGGTGTGTTTGAGCTTAATTGAAATTCAGTAATTGGAACCATCGTAGGGAAGTAGCAAATGAGGGGTTTTATTCCTTTATTGACATCCCTTGCGGTTTCATTGTCCTGTCATTTACAAACATCAATTCATCATCGTACATCGTACTTTCAACAAGCAACGTCAGGGCAGAACTTGGTCCTCCTATGGCCGCCGCGGTGCATTCCCTAATGCTATTATCATCGGGGAAAAACAATCTATCGATTATCATAAAAGAAAAGTGTGATGGATGCTAATTATTCCCGAGAACTGGGACGGAATCACCATTATCCTTAATCAGATACTGCTGGAGTTAACTAGCATGCAATTTTTACAAGTCAAAACTATATGTTTATTGCTAAAATTCGCACAGGTGGATTGGGAAATTGTGATTATGTGTGAATTTTCATTGTTGCGTTTTACGACGGCTGTTGATTCAACACAGCCTTGGCCAATGACACAAGGCCTTCTGGGATATGCGAAATCTCGGAAATCTGATCATGGAAATTGGACATGTGGGAAAAGTCATGGAAATTAAACGCACCGTTAACTCCCCTTTAGTGTTTAGCTTTCGTTTCCAACCTAATTTGTACCCAACAATGGCATGGATTGTTGCAAAATAAAAACACGCAAAGGCTTGGACGTATATTGGACAAAGCCTAGGAAACTCTGCAAAACTCTTTTCCTAAAATGCACCTCCAAAATCATTTTTACATGATTTGAGCATTCGATTGGTGAAAAAGTATCCAATTTCTTCGCATTCGCACTATAGTACCCTTAGATTGGGTTACCCAACGATTTAAAACTATTTCTGCGTTTTATGACTCATGAAAAGACCGTTGGCATATTGACATTTCCAATATCGCCTTCTGAAAAAAGGAAACTGCGGTGGTGACAGATTGACATGACCCCCAGTGACACGCGTCTTTTGCCACTTTGGGGTTTTATGAATGATCCGGATATGATTACAGGGAGTTGGCAGAGAGCCCTTGTCACGACTCTTTTATTGAGTACGCGTGGGACAAAATTCGGAGAGGTTTCATATGTGTTGTGCAAAATGCGTAATCGGATGAAACCCTCCTGATTTCCTTCGTCGCTTTTGTATTTCTTGGCAAATGCTTTTGCCACTTTTAAAGCTCACACGAAGCATCTTCAGAAAGCATCTTCTTTTTTCATCTCCGAATGCACTTTACCCAGTTACGTTACACGTGTTTTCAAAACTTCTCATATCGAGCTGCTCTGAATTGATACGAAAGTATTGGGTACCTACGACCTGTCCAAAGGAGCAGATAGGAACTGGCAATTTTTTTTTAATTTGCGTCTTGTCGATGCATATTCTGGAAAATGCAAACGACGCCTTTTGTTGAATGCCGTCGGTAAGTTGAAAGCAGAGCTGAGTGAATTGACCATTGTGAAATAATTAAGGAAATGTTTGGATGAAATTGGCCTAGTGAACTTCCGGGGATCGGGGCGGCATCCTTTTGGACTGGCGCACAAACCCCGTTTTGTCGCCTTGTTGACATTGACCTTGTAATCTGCGAAGATTTTTGTTTTGACTTGTGAATTTTAATTTTAGCAGTGACAGCGGTGAGGAGTCGACTCCGTTCCTCATGGCCCAATCCAGAGAGCAGTTGACAATGGACAACTCCAAGTCCGATTCGATGTTCTCAAGGCCATCTGGGTGCTACGTGACACGGACAAAGGGCTTTGGCTTTATTCTGATCGTCGCTCTCCTCGCTGTGGCCGTTGGCTTCATCACTTACAACATGACGCCATGCACACCTTCCCCAGTCTTGTCAAGCTCTAATACAAATCAATCAGACAACTCGAGTGACCCTGTCAAATTCACTGATGTCCTTCTCCCTACAAATGTTATGCCAATTTACTATAAAATCAGTCTCATACCGCACCTCGAGGCGGCGGGGAACTTTACTATCGACGGCACCGTCGCCATTGACATCCTCTGCTTGGAAGCCACGAACAAAGTCACTCTGCACACAAAGAATATCACCGTTCGCTCGGCTACGGTGTCGCTTTCGGAGAAAGTGGAAAGGGATGAGGGAACTCGAAACCTCACAACTTTCACCCTGGCCAAGTCCCAGTACGATGTCCACAGGGACTTTTACAATGTCACTTTCGACTCTGCTCTGTCACCTGGGGTGACATACAGACTTTATATGGAGTTTGAAGCCATCCTTGGCGACGACCTTGAAGGCTTCTACCGAAGTTCTTACACAGACTTGGCTACAAACACGACCCGGTGAGACCACGGTGAAAAGCTGAAGGCTTTGGTTGATGAAATCTTGAGATGCCTCTTATAAGCCCCTTAGCATGCATTTCCATTCCCGTTTTATTTATTTATTGTCTAATTGGAATCGCAAGAGACACACTGCCTTTATAAGGATTAGTTTTCATCCTCCTCAAGTGTCTCAAGATGGGATTTGGGTTACACCAAACAGAGCGTGGAAGTGTCCATTGTTTTCAGATCCACCCTCTCCAGGAATTCCAGGATAATTCATTATTCATTTCATTTCCAGTTGGATTGCTGTCACACAGTTTCAGGCGACGGACGCTCGAAGGGCTTTCCCATGTTTTGACGAGCCCCGTCTCAAGGCTGAATTTGAAGTAAGCCTTGGACGCCTGAGGAACATGAGCTCCTTGTCCAACATGAATCTCAATGCGACAGAAGACATGTGAGTATTGTAATAACAATTGAAATCCAAGACTTGTGCTCAGGTACTAACAACGAGTCTCATTGTTGAGACGCAGTTAGTATTTTTATGAGGACGAAACCTCACCCAACAACTTTTACTTTGGATGTATTTGGAAAACAATGACCCAGTGACTTTGACTCAAATTGAGGAAGGCTGTACCAATGAGCTAGTTCAGAGGATCCTTAGTCATTCCATCAATGCAAACAACTTTGCAAATCATGAATCAATCAATAATTACAATTAGATTGCAGTAGCCGAATGCCAAGTTTTAACGCCGGTCGAATTTTGCAAAAATTTGGATAATGCAAAATTAAGACAATTCCAGTTTTTTCGCTTTTTAGCACAAGTATGAAAGTAATGCATTTCTCTGAAATTCTTTGTTTTCACAGGGACGGAATGCCTGGTTGGGTGTGGGACCATTACAACAAATCGGTCCCAATGTCCACCTACCTCGTGGCCTTTGCTGTCACTGACTTTGAGTTCTTTGGAGTCCAATCGGAGCTATAGCAAACCAGAATTCAAGGTCTGGGCTCGGAAGGACGCCATTGACCAAGCGGAATTTGCACGGGAAGTTGGGCCCAAGATCCTGACGCACTTCGAAAAGTACTTTGACATTGATTTCCCACTGCCGAAACTGGACATGATCGCCCTTACAGACTTCTCCGCTGGGTAATTCATATGAACTCTGGAATTGAAGCGTCGCCGTTATCTAAACGCTATTGAATGAATGAAATTTCAGAGCAATGGAGAATTGGGGACTCATCACATACAGGTCTGCTTCGGGAAAGATGGCGATGAGTATAAATGTTTTAATTCTTCAATTTCAGAGAGAGCGCGATGCTGTATGACCCACGGATCTCATCGGACGCGAGTAAACAAAGAGTGGCTGTGGTCATCTCCCACGAGATCGTAAGCAACTGTTAACTCACCTGCGCTGTTTCTCCCAAAATGGCCGTTTTTGGTTTGCTAAGAAGTGCTTTTGTCTTTCAGGCTCATCAATGGTTTGGTAATTTGGTGACGCCATCATGGTGGTCGGATCTCTGGTTGAACGAAGGTTTCGCCTCATACGTTGAATACATCGGAGTTGATTTCGTAAGTGAGAATATAGGCTCTGCAGAACCTATGTCGAGGTGGTTTTATTTTTGATCGTTTTGCTAAAGGTTTTCCCCGAGTGGAAAGTCCTGGATCAGTTTGTAACTGATGAAGTCCAGGAAGTATTTGCATTGGATGCTCTTGAGTCATCCCACCCGATTTCAGTAGAAGTTCATCACCCGGATGAAATCAGCGAAATCTTCGACTCGATTTCATACGCCAAAGGAGCATCGATCATTCGCATGATGAATCACTTCCTGACTCAGTCGTCATTCAATAAGGGACTTACAAATTACCTTAGGAAATGGTAAACACGGTTTGAGGAGGAGGAGCCTTATGGGACACTTTTATTGTTTTGATTTTCTATTTTCCCAGGCAGTACAACAACACGAAACAGACGAACCTATGGGAAGCCCTTACGGAACAAGCCCATGCAGATAGGACGTTGGAGGCTTATTTGAGTGTAGCTGAAATCATGGACACCTGGACACTGCAAAAGGGATTCCCAGTCATCCATGTAGACAGAGATTACCCATCCAAGAGTGCCAAGTTTACTCAGGTAAGGAGGCAAAATGCAATTAATTTATTTTTATCCGTAACTTCCATGTTCTTTTTAGACTAAATTTTCTCTGATTCGAAACGAAAGTTTGGAAGCTAAATACGCCAGTTTTCGTTGGTGGGTGCCAATTTCCTATGCGTCACCAACACACAATGTAAACTTCACCAACACCAAGCCTGAGTTCTGGATTTCCAAAAACAACAAAGTTTACAATCACGATGTCCAAGCGGACAAGGGGGATTGGGTCATTGTCAATATTCAGGAAACGGGTAAGGTCGAAGTTACTCTCTAGGAAGGCAAGTGTTAGCTGAATTTCTCACTTTCCAGGCTACTACCGGGTCAACTATGACACAAAGAATTGGAACTTTATCGTGAATCAATTGATGGAGGATCACACGAAGATCCACACGGTTAACCGTGCCCAGTTGCTCGACGATTCTTTGAACTTGGCTCGTGCGTCGCTCCTTCCTTACGACATTGCGTTCAATGTAACGCAGTTCCTACGTAATGATGATGAGTACATCCCCTGGGAATCCTTTCTGAACAACTTCCACTACATTCACACCATGTTCTTACGGTCTCCGTCATACGGAATTTTCAAGGTATGACGATCAAATATAGTTTCCGATGAGACAGGTTTAGAACAATCATCTTATTGGCAGAAATACATTGTGAGGATCCTGGAGAAACAGTATGAGAAGCTTGGCTTTACGGAGAATGCGGAAGACCCATTACTGATGAAATATAACCGTGTCAATATCCTCACAATGGCATGTGGTGTCGGCCATCCTGACTGTGTAGCACAGACGAAACGGCTCTTTGCTGATTGGATGAACAAAACAGATCCAGATGGAGACAACCCGTAAGCTTTCCAAGACCTCCAACCTTTCACTAGCTTAACATACCTGTTATTTAGGATTCCAACGAACCTACGGAGATTGATATACTGCAACGGGATTCGCTACGGAAGTGAGCGTGAATGGGACTTTGTCTGGCAACGATACTTGGCTGGAAACGTCGCCTCTGAGAAAGCTATTATCCTCACTGCGCTCTCGTGCTCGCGAGAAACTTGGATTCTGAATCGGTACATGCTCTGGGCCATTACGCCAGATTCTGGGATTCGGAAGCAAGACTGTCGCAGTGTCCTCGCAAGCGTGGGTGGTGGCGACATTGGGAACTTTATTGCATTCAATTTCATACGAGACCGATGGGTGGAAATCAAAACGTAGTAAGAATGTCGTAACTCAGGATGTCACTGCGTTTGGATTTTGATTTGAGAATGTTTTCCGTTTCTTTAGCTTTTCTTCTGGATTCTCGATGGGCCGAGTTATCAAGGCCATTGCATCCAAATTAACTACAAAGTTTGAGCTTAACGAGGTAAGAGATGAATTGTAAATGGGGGATGGAATGGATCTTAATTTAGGTTTCTATTTTGACAGTTGCAAAGCTTCAAGGAGCGATACCAGCATGATCTTGGTTCCTCTGCAAGGGCTGTGGACCAAGCGATCGAAAGTGTTGAAGCCAATGTGGCGTGGATGGAAAAGAACTTCAAAGTGATCACTGATTGGCTGGAAAGGAGTAACGCCCTTCCAAGTACAGAACCAGCCTCAGTGTGATACTTCATGAAGTGGGACAACCTTAATCTCTATTTATTTAAAGTCCTCGTTTAGTTAGGTTTCTACACACACGTTATGTTCCTTCCCTCACGCATTTTCCTTCAGTCTAAGTTTGAT
The DNA here is from genome assembly GCA_009869845.1 of Pseudachorutes palmiensis. Lineage (NCBI taxonomy): Eukaryota > Metazoa > Arthropoda > Collembola > Poduromorpha > Neanuridae > Pseudachorutes > Pseudachorutes palmiensis. Next base: position 1,774 of record VNWY01000910.1, on the reverse strand, counting down.
TGTTAGATTAATACATATATTTTACCATACTCCAGGGTCAGTTCAGAATACCTAAACTCTCCGTATCCATTTTTATGTTACTTGTTAACAATTTTAATATTAGAAGTGTAATTAAAAATTAATTTAGTCCAAGGATAAACAGGATGGAAATGAGGAAAGTATTTGGTATGGATTAGGCAAAGGGAACATGGACTTCTCATGTATTTTGCCACTAAACTCCAAATCTCTACATTCCCTTTGCCCTTTCCAGAATTCGAGAAACCCTTCTGAACCTTGCCTTGGACAGCGCCAACAGAGTTAGCGCCATCTATCGCTTTCAATTTCAAATTCGATCGGCGAGCTGAACTGCTATCTCTAGGACCTCCCTGACCTTATAGACTCACTGAAAAAGTGAAGAGTAAAGCTACAGTCCATGGACGCGTTAACTCAATCTCGTACGACTAGGAACCAAATGTTTTGGTTTTGCGGAGACCTACGCTACGCTACCCCCGAATGATTCTTTCAAAATTATTTCAGAAACTGAGCAGGCTCGTGGTATTTTCCGTATCCCGTTTTGTATACAACCGCTGCTTATTTCAGTCTGAATAAATTAATGAGTACTTTCCTTATAATGCTTAAGTACGAACGTGAGTCTTCATGCACATCTCGGTCTTGTACGCCTTTGGACACTGCCCACACATATACATCTTGGCCCTTTGGTGTTTCGACTCTTGATGGGTCTTGAGGGAGCGACTAGAATGAGAAACAGTTTGTTAAGTTTGGAGCATTGTGGGCATTGTTATTCCATTTTATAACGTTAAACAAACCTTTGTACGAATCTCTGTCCACATCCAGCAAAAGTGCATTGATGTGGCCACGCTTCTTGTTGGAGTATGATGGCGAATCAAGTGTCGTTTGCTTCCTGCCTGAAAATGAAACCTTGAATTTGGACCACGGTTTAAGGAATGGATTCAACAATTCACAGCAGCACCTTAGTATTGAATTCCTTCCCGCAGTCTTTGCATAAGTACCGAATTCCGGTGTGTTGTTTGAGCTTGTGCTGCGTTAAATCCTCTTCGGTTTTCCCAAAAAAGGTGCACGATTTGCATCTCAACTGGTTAACTTCAGAGTGGAATTTTTTCAAATGGGCTTTGAATCCCAGCTTATTCTCGAAGATCTAAAAACATGTGAGGCGTCAGCCACACATGGGTTGGGGTTAATTTAATTGACGATTTAACTCACCGAATTACAAAATTCGCATCGTATGACTCCTTGAATGTCATGATCATCCCAAACATGCTTCTTCAGGTCAAAAGAATTGGTATATGTTTTCAGACAGTCTGCTAGAACGCACGCAAACTTTTGCTTCTTCTCCTCTCGAGATCGATGGAGTTCAAGATGTGACTTGAGAGTTTCGTCGTCTTTACACCCAAAACGAAAACCGCATTCAACGCACTTCAGTTTTTTATTCGCCGATTTAGTAGCTAAATAAACAATAGAATTAATTGAATTAATCATTAACCACATGACATTTGATGGAATACATACCTGTCCTTGTCCTATGAATTGCCCGATGTTTCACTAGGCAACATTTCATTTCAAACTGAGCAGCGCAGTGAAGGCACTTGAAGACAGCTGGAAGTTGAGCAGTATTATCTGAATCCTTTCCACTTTCCAGCCGAAGTTTGGTGGTGCGGTGGGTGAATTCATTACATGGATTACATTTGTTCTTGTGTTTTCCACGCCCATCGGCAAGAGAGGCTCCTGCCAAGACTTTCGTGTTTAAAACCCTAAG